>JAPKLW010004020.1:0-31800 GCA_026898455.1 Plectranthus barbatus
CCTTCTCGAAAACCAATAATTGAGAGTTGGAACTCAGTTATGTTTAGCAGTCATTAACTATTTTTTATAAAAGCATATCGACCAGTTGCCGACTGTCAACTCTTTCTCCTTGAGCTAACGTTCAAGTGGTTAACTTCGTCTTAGTTGTCTCACCCACTTTTAGGGTTCTAGAGGTAGTTACCACCTCAGTTAGTCAAAGAAGAACTGGAGAAGATTCTCAGTCCCTGCTGGAACTGACGTTGACTTCTCGATATGCCCTTCAACTGAGTGACCTCCATCTACAGTTGGAGTTCGCTCTGTCTTGGAGCTTTCTATTCACATCCATTTAAGGTCTCAACTTGACTCTCTCAGTCGTCCCCACTCTAATGCCATGGTTGAGAAAATTTTTCAAGGTGCATTGAACCTTCTCAGTCAACAGAATCCTGACTAAGGAACTATCTTGCTAATCAAGGTTAAGTTGTAGGTATTCGACCTGATGCGGATCCTTCTGTGTCAGTTTTTGTGACAAATCCTTTCAGAATCCACACATTGATAATCTTAACCTCATCAGAATCTCTCATTGCCGTTCTACTTTTCCTTTTCAAATAATGCATCCTATTATGATGCTTCATATCAAAAGGTGCAAGTTTGCAAGTTTGTCATGAAGTTGAATCCTTGAAAAAATCTTAGGGAGCTGATCTCAGTTATGTCCGAACATCTGCATAGGGCTTTCTTGGATTGAGAACTCTGTCATTGTGTTTCGCCTTCCAATCATGGTTAGTGTACTCATTTATGAGTTTTCGAACATCTTATTGCATAGGGGCAATCCTCCATTTATATTTTTCATAATTGAGTTGTCTCCAATTGTCTTGCCGATAGCTGGGAAGCCTCAGATTGTTCTTACAACAAGTTGGATGCTCCCAATTATCCTTCCGATATCTGGGAGTATTAGCTGGTTGTTTGGTAAGTTGTGACAATGAGCTGACAAACTATACAACTCTCATTAGTCTTTCTGTAGACTGAATTTTAGCTTTCTTGGGAGCTATCCTTAAAATATTTTTTGTGCAAAAGACAACTTTGTCATTCAAAACTCTTGAATTTTTGTTAAAAGATGAAATAATTTATTTTTGGTCAAGATTTCTTTCTTGAAAGCATCTGACTCAGCGTTTACATCTTCAGAATTTGTTTTCAAAACTGAGTTTTCAACTTTAAGTTTGCCAAAATCCCCAACAAGAGACCGAGCTTTACTCGACTCCTCAATTAGTTACCTGACTTGTGTCTTTCAAAAATGCTTTTCCAAAATGTTTTTTTTTTTGCAAAGTGTAGATGTATGCAAAATCTAGTGAAAGAGATTCAAGAGATAAATCTTCTGAGTCGGAGTGACACGACTCAGAATTATCAAATCCATGCTTTAAAACTTCATAGAAGAGTAGGTTACTGATCGCTAAATTATTTAACAGCGACTTAGCAAAGCTAATAATATAGCGGCAAATGAAATTATCGATCCCACAGGGAAAGAAGTAACGAATAATCTTTAAGTACTAAGTCGGACGTTCTTGAAAATACTGATTAGGAAAATCAGATAAAAAGTTTTGTTGTTTGTTTTGAAAATCGCAATACTTGCCAATGAAAATTAAACAGGAAATTAAAAAGCTTTTGAAGTCAAATAAGAGAAGCACAGATTCCAGGGATATCTACCTATCAAGTATGACATGGATGAATGAATTGATTAATTCCCAATTTTAATTCCTCTTCGTAGTGAAACATCATAAAAGTATTACGAACTTCTTTGTTGGACAATTCGGAAAGTAGATTAATTAATTACCTATCTCCGTTCGGTCTCAAGATAAATTAACTAACTCCAAAGATCAACAGATTTATTCCTACAATTAATATCCTTCAGTTACGACAAGAAATCAAATTATATTGTGAAAATCTCTTTCCATTGAAAACTATCACAGTTACGTCTCAAGTAATCAACTAAATAATCCTAAGATGTGGCCAGCAAATCAAGATTATGAATAAGCACAGATTTCACAAATTACGAAGGGAAAGGGAAAATAATTCAATTAATCAAACATGCATACATTGATAGTTCGAAACCCTAGAATCTGAGAAAGGATTTAGTTACACATATTCATGGTAATATTCACCATAGAAAAATAAAACCTGAATTGCATAAAAAGTGGAATCCGGAAATCTTCCCACAAGAACTTGTCTTCAAACATAAACTCTAAAAATTCTTCAATACTAAAATCTTGTAATTGCTCTACGTCTCCACACTCTAAAAAATGAATTATACATGAGTATTTATATAGGTGAAAAATGTATCTAGCAGTATCTAGGGTTAGATATGCATTAATCTCCAAATCAGATTCAGATTAGGTTTCCCGCATGCGCGTCGACCGTGGCAATCTGGCGTCGATCGCTGCTCCTGGAACATCTTCGTCGATCGACAAGGATTGGCAGCGATCGACACGGACTTTGCTTCCGTCGATCTTCCCCTTCCCTTTGTCGAGCACAATGCCTTCCTCGCCTCGTCGATCGATGAGCCTTTCCGTCGATCGACGAGGTGCCAAAATTGGAATCCTGATTCTTTTTTGTTTTTTCGACTAAAACCTGCATGATTCATCAAACACGACATTCCAAGTACAAAAACCAATTCATGCACGAAAAAGATACAAAAACGATCTGAACATTACACAAATAGTCAAAGAACAATAAGATAAGTTGGTGAAAATCCTAACTTATCAACTCCCTCAAACTTAAACCATTGATCGTCCTCGATCAATTCACAGAAAAGAATTCCAATCAAATGCAGATACAAGTGTGCAATGCCTCACAAGCCTCTTTTGCAATCTAAGTTTCACTTATTCACATAAATCATGCAATCCAAACAAATTCTTATTGGTAAACTATCGAGGAGAAACCTCACCGGGCAGTGTTTGCACTCATCGCTCAATCAAGCAAAAGGATTTTGAAATTCACACAATCAAAGTTTTAGTTTATTTCACCATAGGTTTGTCAAATTTCTCATCTCTCCACTGCTTGTTAGTGTGGCTTTTCAGGGAATCAGAAAGATCTTTATATGGTTGTAATGTGGCTCACCTAAAAGGTAGGATATTTTTGGCTAAATGACTCAAAATATTTCCATCAACACCAAGTCTTTAGCATATCATGCCCACATACAAATTTTTCTTTCTTCACACACAATCTTGTTCTTTTCCTTTTTCTTTTCATCATTCTCGGGGTTCCTAAGAACTTACTCTCAGTTATTTATGAACAACATAAACGAGTTTCCCTCAATTTCTTTCTTTCTCTTTTTCTTTTCACTAATGTTCAATTTTTTTTTTAACTTTTCCATGGAAACCCCTAAAAATTTTCCTTTCTTTTCTCTCCTTGATTTTTTTCGCACATGGCTTCACATGGCCTCACATCACATTCCCACAATTCACTCCATCCAATAAATCACAATCATCTTTTTCATCAACCCTTCTAATCAAAGAAAAATTCATTCAAGGCTCAAAGGGGCTACAAGTGAAGATTTAAGGTTAGTGTATGGGGAATGGGCTGCGAAAGAACATGCCTAAAATCATTTTCACCCTATTACCACACTTAATGCAACCTTAAGAGAGAAATTCGTCAAATTCTAGGAAATAAGTCTAACAACTTTGTCACTCATCAAACGAAAGAAATGGCACAAATTCCTCACAAGGTAGAAATTTTCGTTACTCCTCAATAATTATCCAATTTCGAACAATTATCATGCAAGAATTTAAGTTTCAAAGATCAACATATCAAGCAAAACAGCTCCTATCATTGGCTACTCTATCACACAGATTATCATTTTAATCAGCAAATATCTCGATTATCAATCAACAATTCTAGTTTAAGTAAAGACAAGTAAGCAGTCATAACACCATCATAATCAAAAAGTTCCGACTGTCCTATGTTCAAAAGATCCTAAACAATGCTCAGACTATTCACTCAGAACAAGTACCACAAATCAAGAATTTAAAACTACTAATTTTGAGTAAAAAGCTATGCAGAGAGCAATTGTTCACACTGAAGCAAAAGAACAAGGATGGTGATGGTTCAGAAAAAACAAAAAATCAAAAACAAAACAGAAAAAAAATGAAACAACGGAAAATTAAAATAAATGAGAAAAATGAAAACAAACAAACAAACGTTTCCCTTTTCCTATCCTCATCCCCCCAAACTTGTTCTACTCGAAGGAGTGGACAAGTTTGAAAGTTAGATAAGGAAAAAGGAAACGGTACCTCATTCCTCCTCAGGAGGATCCTCCATCTCGACATCGGGAGATGGCCACACTGGCAGTCGCCGCCGGCGATCCTGTCGCTCTCTCTGCCGGCGAAGGTAGACGGACTCAGGCTGCGTGTTCAGGAGGAGTCGCTGCATCTAAATGTCGAGGCTATTCAGCCTCGTGTTCACATTCTGTCGAAATTCAGCCTGCCGTGTGTGCTCTGCTGCATGCAAATCAGCCTGCTGCTGCATAAACTGGTAGATCATCGCCAGACCCACCCCAGAAGATGAAGACTCTCCCGCGAAGTGGCCTAGCAGCCGTCTGCCGGTCCGGTCAGGGGTGCGCTCTCCTCCTCCATCATCCTCCGCATCCTCAGGTTCCTCCTCCTCGGCCATTTCTGGGGGCGTCTGCGGCGGTCGCTGGTCCGGCTGGGTCAGTGGTCGGTGTCGAAGTCTGGAGGTTCCTGGGCCTCCGTTTGCTCCGACCATCAGCCTCAAGTGGGCGGGTGTGCTCATCAACCAATTATCACGGAAGTGATAATCAGTGACGTGGGTGTGGTCCCGTTGCGGAAGTGGAAATTTGTCCCCGTTGGACATCCTCAAGAACCAACCTGACGCCCGTGGTGAAAGCATCAACATCTTCACCAGAGTCCTAGTGCCGAGCCCTCAGCTGTCGTCCTCAAGTGCCTCGATCTGCGTCAAATCGATCCCCACATGCTCCGCAATCGGGGTGATCAATCCCCCGCTCCAAATGTTGCCTTTGGAGGCCTTGATCTGATGTCGCCATTGGTCCATGACCAGCGCTGCGAAGCTAAACTGCTCCCCTGTCAGCATGCAATTGAGGGCGAACAGTTCCCCCACTCTTACTTTCCCGCTCTCATGTCTGCCGGTGATCGACACCCCCATGCATCTCTACAGATATCTAAAAACTGGGTTGTCGATGGAGGACGCTTTCAAGGTCCCCGAGTCAAACTCTCGCAGGTCTTCTTTGGAATCAGCTGCGATCTGGGACCAGAAACGGGCAATGTCGAAGTGTGGGGGGAGAAAACCGACCCCCCCAACGTGGACTCCCCAGATTTCTTCAAGCTCGTCCCTTGGAATTTCGTAGTACTGGTTCAGAAGCTGGAAATCAATTGTGGTAGGCTCTGATTCTAGCTGAACCTCGAAGACATGGAGTGAGGCCAGAAATTCCAGGACAAGCGATGGGTATGTCGGCCAGCGGGCTGTCATCCAAACATTCCAATCAATTCTCTGCAAGAGAGCTTCTACGTCCTCTCGGATTCCCAGCATTTGCATTGTCTCCGAGCATGGGTAAAGTGTCTGCCGGACAGTGAACTCATCGCCTGAGAGCTTTCTGTATCTCCTCTTATGAGCTTGTTTGGTGAAGGTGGGTCGAAAATCCATGGTCAATCTGCAAGGGTAATGGAATTTTTTTTTGTCAAAGTTCATCACAATTCTTCACAAAATTTCCAACAAAGGTGCATTCAGTTGTGTAAGAATCCTCAAAAAAAAATCTACCCATGCAAAATTGATTCGACATTCATGCAATTCAAACTCTATCCTAGCATACTACCTTTTTGTTTGACAGAATTTGTCCCAGAAATAGCAAAACTAGAATAACACCCCCAACTAGAATCATCCCCCAAACTATCGTACGTAGAAATCAATGAAATTCAAGCAGCAAACCAATCACATGTAAGTACATCGACAAAAACAACTAACCATATTGAATAATCACAATGAATGGCAACGAAATTGACAAAATTGCAAAAATGAAAACTAGGGTTCCAACTTCAATTTTTGATCAAAAATCATGCTCAAATCCTTCAAAACATGTGAAATAATCGAAGAGGAGAGTGTTAGGATACATACCGTGGTTGGTTGTGATGAATTTGGAGAGAAAAAATTCGAGGTGGGTGTTTGGGAGAGTGAGAGAGGCGTGCGTCGTGTGTTTGTGAGGAAAAAATGAGGAAAAGTGGGTTTTAAACCCGTCTCTGTCCGACTCAGCAGCGTTCGCGTCGATCGACGAGGTATCTTCGTCGATAGATGAAGGCGAAACATTCTCGTCGATCGACGAGCATCTTCGTCGATCGACGAGGCCGAATTTGCTCGTCGATCGATGCCAACGAGCATCGATCGACGTGGTCGACAGATGACTGGACCCGAAACAATTCGAAAAGAGAGAACGAAACTCAACTGACTCGACTTGACTGAATTGAAAATAACTGAAATAAATAAAATAGGAAACTGTTGGGTTACCTCCCAACCAGTGCTTGGTTTTATGTCGCTAGCTCGACAATACCTGAATTTTTTTAAGGGCGGTTCAAGTAATACTTCTCCACTACTTCGATTTGAAGAGGGGTGAAGTATGGTTTCAGGTTTGGCCCGTTCACTTTGAAGCTCCTTCCATCTTGGCCAGCTAATTCAACTACACCATTCATAAATTGGCAGATCACGGTGTATGGTCCGGCCCACTTTAACTGTAGCTTTCCGGGCATGAATCGAAGACGGGATTTGAAGAGGAGAACCTTGTCACCTGAATGGAAAACATGCGAGCAGATCTTTTTGTCGTGGAATCTCTTCGCTCGATTCTTATAGATGACGTTGTTCTCATAGTCTTCATCCCAAAAGTCTTCCAATTCGTTCAGTGCCATGGCGGGTTCTTCTGCAGCTCTCTTCTAGTCCAGATTTAATTCCTCCACTGCCCTCCAAGCTTTGTGCTCCATCTCGACGGGAAGATGACATGATTTTCCAAAAATCAGCTGATATGGAGATGTCCCAATCGGTGTTTTGTAGGCGGTGCGGTATGCCCAAAGTGCATCATCGAGAACTGCCGCCCAATCCTTTCTTTTCTTTACCGTCTTCTCCAAAATCTGCTTGATTTCTCTGTTGGATAGTTCCATCAACCCGTTCCCTTGAGGGTGATATGGGGTGGTAACGCGGTGCTTTACTCCGTACCTAGCAAGAAGAGAAGAAAGCCATCTGTTACAAAAATGTGATCCCCCATCACTTACCAGGGCTCTTGGTGTTCCGAATCTTGTGATGAGCTTTTGCAGGAACTTGATGATGACTTTGTGATCGTTGGTGGCTGTCGGAATGGCTTCGACCCAACGTGATACATAGTCCACCGCCAATAGAATGTATGTGAATCCTTGCGATGGCGGGAAGGGTCCCATGAAGTCGATCCCCCAGACATCAAATATTTCTACTTCAATCACCGGAGTCTGTGGCATCTCATCCCTCCGCGAGATGTTGTCGGTCCTCTGGCAGCGATCACAGCCCGTTATCCATCCGCGACAGACTTCATAGATGGAAGGCCAATAGAATCCGCTTGCGAGGATTTTGAAAGCAGTCCGGTTGGCTGAATGGTGGCCACCAGTAGGAGATGAATGGCAGGCTTCGAAGATTTTCTGCCACTCGGACTGGGGCACACAGCGGCGAATGACGCCGTCAGCACATCTGCGCCACAGGTAGGGATCCTCCCAATAGTAGAATCTGACGTCGTGCAGAAACTTCCTCTTTGCATATGGAGAGGAGTCCGGAGGAAGTACGCCGCCGACCAGATAATTGGCAAAGTCTGCGAACCACGGGGTTTTGGATTCATACATCTCTTTCATGTCCCTCAAGGCATAGACCTGTTCGTCGGGGAATGTCTCTCGGATTGTCGATTGCTGATCGTCCCCTTCGACCGGTGGTTCGAGCCTTGACAAGTGATCGGCGATGACGTTCTCGCTTCCTTTTCTGTCCTTGATCTCCAAGTCGAACTCTTGCAACAGCAGTATCCATCGGATCAGTCTGGGCTTGGCATCTTGTTTTGTGAACAGGTACCTGATTGCTGCATGGTCGGTGTAGACAATGGTCTTTGAGCCTATCAGATAAGACCGGAACTTGTCGAAGGCATACACAACCGCAAGCATCTCCTTTTCCGTCGTGGTGTAGTTGCATTGGGTCGGATTCATGCTCTTGCCGGCGTATTGAATAACATGGAAGAGCCTTCCTTTCAGTTGGCCCAGAACTGCTCCAACAGCATAATTGCTGGCGTCGCACATCAATGTGAAGGGCTCTTCCCAATCTGGTGCGGTAAGGACTGTTGCAGTTACCAGCGCTTCTTTCAGCTTCTCAAATGCCTTCAGACATTCTTCGTAAAAAACGAAGGACACGTCCTTCTCCAGTAAGTTACACAAGGACCGGGACACCTTTGAGAAGTCTTTGATGAACCTCCTATAGAATCCTGCATGACCCAGGAAGCTTCGGACGGCTTTGACATTTGTTGGTGGTGGCATCTTCTCAATAGCTGTCACTTTGGCTCGATCCACTTCCAATCATTTAGCTGACACTCGATGTCCTAACACGATTCCTTCCTGAACCATGAAATGGCATTTCTCCCAATTGAGGCACAGGTTTGTCTCGGTGCATCTCTCAAGTACAGTAGCCAAATTCTGCAAACAGACATCAAATGAGCTACCAAAAACCGAGAAGTCATCCATAAATACCTCCATGATGTCCTCGATCAAGTCGTGGAAGATTGCCGTCATGCATCTCTGGAAGGTGGCCGGTGCATTGCATAGTCCAAAAGGCATCCGTCGGTAGGTGAATACTCCATATGGACAGGTGAATGCCGTCTTGTGTTGATCTTTAGGAGCCACAGCTATCTGATTGTACCCTGAGTAACCATCAAGAAAGCAATAAAAAGGATAACCAGATAATCTATCTAGCATTTGATCAATGAATGGAAGAGGAAAATGATCCTTGCACGTGGCGGTGTTCAAGGCTCGGTAATCAATGCAGACTCGCCATCCCGTGATCGGTCTTTTCGCTACTTCTTCTCCATCATCATTCTTCACTATTTGCATCCCTCCTTTCTTGGCTACTACTTGTGTAGGGCTCACCCACTTGCTGTCGGAAATTGGGTAGATCATGCCATGGTCAAGGAGTTTGAGAACTTCCTTCTTTACAGCCTCTTGCATGATGGGATTCAAACGTCGTTGTGCTTGTCTCTTTGGTTTGGCATCCTCTTCAAGGATGATCTTGTGCATGCACAGCAAAGGGCTGATCCCTTTGATATCTCCCAAAGTCCATCCGATGGCGGTCTTGTATGTCCGTAGAACTCGCAGCAGTTTGTCCAACTCCCCCTGTGAAAGATAAGCAGAAACAATAACAGGGTAAGTGTTATCAGACCCTAGGAATGCGTACCTGAGATGTGTCGGGAGTGTCTTGAGCTCCAGAATTGGCGGTTCAGAGCTGGAAATCGGCTTCTCCAATTTGCCGTCGATCGACGGAGCATCTTCATCGATCGACGAGGATGTTGTTGCAGCGTCGATCGATGAGGCAGTGGACTCGATCGACGAGGACTGGCTGTAGTGGCTGGGCAGCGGTTCTCTTTTAAGTTCTTTCTCTCGAGTTACCTCCTCGAACACATCCAGCTCCATGACCAGATCCATGATCCCCTCGGTTGCTTCGTCCAGATTTGTGGACGAGGAAAGGGAGCGTTGCAAGCAGTTTTCCAGGAAATCCGGCTCACTTTTGAGACAGGTGAAAGGGGAAGACATTACCGGGCTGAAGCAGTTGATCATGTGGCATTCTTCTGCATAGCTTCCATCGTTGCGCTTCTGCATTGCCTTGTAAATCGAGAACGTGACGGACTCATTGTTCACTCGGAACGTCAGCTTGACGTCGCGGATGTCGATTAATGCCCCTCTGGTTTTCAGGAATGGTCTTCCAAGGATCAGAGGAATGTTCCGATCCTCCTCCATGTCGAGCACCACAAAGTCAGCGGGAATTATGAAGTCCTTTACCTTTACCAACACATTTTCAACGATGCCCTTCGGATAGGTGACTGATCGATCGGCCATCTGAAGAGAGATTGTTGTGGGCTTGATGCTTCCGATCTTTAACCGTCTGAAGATTGATAGCGGCATCAAGTTGATCGAAGCCCCTGAATCACAGAGAACCTTCCCGAAGGTCTCACCTCCGATGACACAAGAGATTGTGAAGGAACCCGGGTCTTCCCTTTTGATCGGCATCTTCTTTTGGATGATGGCGCTGCACTCTTCGAACAGGTTGACCGTCTCGTGCTCCAAGAACAGTCTTTTCTGAGAGACCATGTCTTTCAGAAACTTGATGTACCTGGGCATCTCTTGAAGAGCTTCTACTAATGGGATGTTGATATGCACCTTCTTCATTGTCTCCAGAAATCGTGCATACCTTTCGTTCATCTTGGTCTTGGCAAACCGCTGTGGATAGGGCAGAGGCGGTTTCTTCATTGGCAGAGCAGGGGCGGCCGTCGATCGACGAGTGTTAGCCTCGGTCGACGGATGCTTTGGTGCTTCGTCGATCGACGGAGCTTCTCCTGTGACGACTTCTCCTTCTTCCTCGGCTTCTCCTTCATCTCGGGTGTTTGTCCCTGCTTGCTTGGGCCCTTCATAGGTTTTGCCCCCTCTCAGAGTTATAGCGTTCACCTGGTTCCTCTGATTCTGATTCTTGGGGTTGACCTGAGTGTTGCTCGGAAGTTGTCCCAGCTTGTGTTTAGTTCCTAGGGCATCGGCGATCTGGCTGACTTGATTTTCAATGATCTGCACGTGATTTTGCATCTGATCGACCTTTGTGTTCACCCCCGAAATTTCCTGCTTCAGCTTGGCTACAGTATCAGTGGAGCCTTCCATGAACTTAGCCAAAACCTCCTCGAGATTTGGCTTCTTCTTCTCCACTATTACTCCGTCTTGTACGGCAAATCCTGGTGGTGGTTGCTCTGCAGCTTGAGGGTTTGCATAGGAGAATCCAGGGTGATTCCTTGCGTGATTGAAGGTGTAGGGCTGGTTATTCTGCTGATTGTGTTGCTGATATCCTCCTCGGTAGTTGTTTTGATAACCGCCCCTTTGAATGAAATTCACCTCAGCATTGTCTTCCTCGGTTGGACCCTGCACTGCTTCAACTGCAGCAACTGTTTTCTCTTGCTTCAGATTAGCAAACTCTTCCCTGAGCTTTTTCAGCTCGGCTGCCAAATCGGGTTGCTCGGCAACTTTTTCCACCGCTTTTTCCACTACTTTCTCGACAGCTTTCACAGGCCGAGTTCGGCTTGAGGACCACCGTTGAGTGTTGTTGGCCATCTTTTGGAAGAACTCCATGGCCTTTTTTCCACTTTTCGTCATGATTGTGTCTCCCAGTGTGGTGTCCACCAGTTTGGCTGTCTTATCATTGAGCCCTTCATAAAACGCCTCAGCTTGTTCTCCTGGCGGAAAACCATGTCCGGGACAGGCTCTCAACAGCTCTTTGAATCTCTCCCACGTCTCACTGAAGCTTTCATCAGGCCTTTGAGCGAACCTGATGATTTCTTTCCGTCTTTGCCTAATAACATTCGGAGGGAAAAAGTTCCCTAGAAACTCATTTCTCAATTCGGTCCACGTGCCTATGCTTCTTTTGTCCAGTGCAGTGAACCATGATTGTGCCTTATCCCTCAGAGAGAATGCGAACAGACGCATTTGGATGGCACTCTTGCTGACTCCTCCAATTTTTACAGTGTTGCAGAGCATAATGAACTTGTCCAAATGCGCATAGGGGTCCTCAGTAGGTCTTCCTCCGAATTGATTTTATTGCACCATCTATACCAACCCGGTCTTCAGTTCAAAATTGTTGGCATTGATGCCAATTCTGAAATCTGTCTCCTTGAACCAAGGTTTGTACCGGTTCTGATGCGGATCAAGGTTAAGTTGTAGGCATTCGACCTGATGCGGATCCTTCCGTGTCATTTTTTGTGACAAATCCTTTCAGAATCCACACATTGATAATCTTAACCTCATCAGAATCTCTCATTGCCGTTCTACTTTTCCTTTTCAAATAATGCATCCTATTATGATGCTTCATATCAAAAGGTGCAAGTTTGCAAGTTTGTCATGAAGTTGAATCCTTGAAAAAATCTTAGGGAGCTGATCTCAGTTATGTCCGAACATCTGCATAGGGCTTTCTTGGATTGAGAACTCTGTCATTGTGTTTCGCCTTCCAATCATGGTTAGTGTACTCATTTATGAGTTTTCGAACATCTTATTGCATAGGGGCAATCCTCCATTTAGATTTTTCATAATTAAGTTGTCTCCAATTGTCTTGCCGATAGCTGGGAAGCCTCAGATTGTTCTTACAACAAGTTGGATGCTCCCAATTATCCTTCCGATATCTGGGATGATTAGCTGGTTGTTTGGTAAGTTGTGACAATGAGCTGACAAACTATACAACTCTCATTAGTCTTTCTGTAGACTGAACTTTAGCTTTCTTGGGAGCTATCCTTAAAATATTTTTTGTGCAAAAGACAACTTTGTCATTCAAAACTCTTGAATTTTTGTTAAAAGATGAAATAATTTATTTTTGGTCAAGATTTCTTTCTTGAAAGCATCTGACTCAGCGTTTACATCTTCAGAATTTGTTTTCAAAACTGAGTTTTCAACTTTAAGTTTGTCAAAATCCCCAACAAGAGACCGAGCTTTACTCGACTCCTCAATTAGTTTCCTAACTTGTGTCTTTCAAAAATGCTTTTCCAAAATATTTTTTTTTTTTGCAAAGTGTAGATGTATGCAAAATCTAGTGAAAGAGATTCAAGAGATAAATCTTCTGAGTCGGAGTGACACGACTCAGAATTATCAAATCCATGCTTTAAAACTTCATAGAAGAGTAGGTTACTGATCGCTAAATTATTTAACAGCGACTTAGCAAAGCTAATAATATAGCGGCAAATGAAATTATCGATCCCACAGGGAAAGAAGTAACGAATAATCTTTAAGTACTAAGTCGGACGTTCTTGAAAATACTGATTAGGAAAATCAGATAAAAAGTTTTGTTGTTTGTTTTGAAAATCGCAATACTTGTCAATGAAAATTAAACAGGAAATTAAAAAGCTTTTGAAGTCAAATAAGAGAAGCACAGATTCCAGGGATATCTACCTATCAAGTATGACATGGATGAATGAATTGATTAATTCCCAATTTTAATTCCTCTTCGTAGTGAAACATCAGAAAAGTATTACGAACTTCTTTGTTGGACAATTCGGAAAGTAGATTAATTAATTACCTATCTCCGCTCGGTCTCAAGATAAATTAACTAACTCCAAAGATCAACAGATTTATTCCTACAATTAATCTCCTTCAGTTACGACAAGAAATCAGATTATATTGTGAAAATCTCTTTCCATTGAAAACTATCACAGTTACGTCTCAAGTAATCAACTAAATAATCCTAAGATGTGGCCAGCAAATCAAGATTATGAATAAGCACAGATTTCACAAATTACGAAGGGAAAGGGAAAATAATTCAATTAATCAAACATGCATACATTGATAGTTCGAAACCCTAGAATCTGAGAAAGGATTTAGTTACACATATTCATGGTAATATTCATCATAGAAAAATAAAACCTGAATTGCATAAAAACTGGAATCCGGAAATCTTCCCACAAGAACTTGTCTTCAAACATAAACTCTAAAAATTCTTCAATACTAAAATCTTGTAATTGCTCTAAGTCTCCACACTCTAAAAAATGAATTATACATGAGTATTTATATAGGTGAAAAATGTATCTAGCAGTATCTAGGGTTAGATATGCATTA
Source organism: Plectranthus barbatus (assembly GCA_026898455.1). NCBI lineage: Eukaryota > Viridiplantae > Streptophyta > Magnoliopsida > Lamiales > Lamiaceae > Plectranthus > Plectranthus barbatus. The sequence goes on from JAPKLW010004020.1 coordinate 13,833, forward strand.
ATCTCCAAATCAGATTCAGATTAGGTTTCCCGCATGCGCGTCGACCGTGGCAATCTGGCGTCGATCGCTGCTCCTGGAACATCTTCGTCGATCGACGAGGATTGGCAGCGATCGACGCGGACTTTGCTTCCGTCGATCTTCCTCTTCCCTACATCGAGCACAATGCCTTCCTCGCCTCGTCGATCGATGAGCCTTTCCGTCGATCGACGAGGTGCCAAAATTGGAATCCTGATTCTTCTCTGTTTTTTTGACTAAAACCTGCATGATTCATCAAACACGACATTCCAAGTACAAAAACCAATTCATGCACGAAAAAGATACAAAAACGATCTGAACATTACACAAACAGTCAAAGAACAATAAGATAAGTTGGTGAAAATCCTAACTTATCAGTTACCTCAGCTATTGTCGAGGTAGGCGTCAGTTGCTGCTCAGATACTTTAGTTTGAATGTTGTCTATACGAGTTGACACGACTCCTTTGGATATCATCTTCTGGCTCTATTTCCTCATACTTGCTATTATCTTAAACTTGATTGTTATCATTCTCCTTTTTTTCATGGAAGGACATGCTCGTTATATAGTAAAAATAGATTTGGTCCTAAGCGAGTTACAAAACATACAGTTTGAGGGACCATCTTCTTTGATACCACTTGTTGGTCTGAATCAGAGTTAATGCACGTGCGGAAGCAATTTAGTTAAATAAATGAACTAGGTTAGCTTGGGTTTAGTTCTAAGCCGACTCTCAATTGGTCAACTAACAGTTATGAAAGCTTAAGTTAAGCAGGTATTTGTTCAATTACAATTATACTCCAACAATTGAGAGGTATTGGGTTTTAAATTAATTACGAAGACTAAAGAAGATTAAATAACTGAAAATTGTAAATATGACAGGATATATAGTGGTTCAGGAGCCAAAAGTCCCTACGTCCATTTTTTGTTCTCCACGAAAGAAATTCACTATTCTTTGTAGCACACGGTAATTTAATACAGTTTACAATTTCAAATCTTCTCCAAAAAGGACTTCAGTTGTCCTCGGTCAGAACCTAAACTATTACAACTCTAGAATCTATGCATTGATTACAATCTAAGATTAGTTCTAACTAGGGCTGATAGTTTTTAACACGACATGAATTTGCACAATAACAATGGGCACGAACGTGATACGACCCGTTAAGCTCTAGACACAAACACGATATGAGCCGTTAAGCTCTAAACACGAACACGGTAATACCCGACAGAATAACGACACACCACGCATAAATTATCAGCTCTACACTTAGGGCTAAATTTTTTTGACACGACACGAACCCGTATGATAATAATGGGCACAAACAAGACACAACCTGTTAAGCTCAAACACGAACATGATAACCTTCAACACGATAACGATCCGACACGCACGAATTGCCAGCTCTAATTCTAACCAATTCAACTCCATACAAAATAAGTTGATTGATGATTTTCGACAACTATCAATCCTAGGGGTGGATCGGTACGACATACCAAAAATTTTGTACCGTACCGAAATTAACGGTATGAAAATTTTCATACTGATACTGTACCGAAACTTTCGATATACCAAAGTTCGATATACCAAAATCTCGGTGTGATATAAAATGAAAACCGTTACCGTATTGATATTTGGTATACTATATCGTACCGAAACTTTACGGTATACCAAATCATACTAAATCAAGATTTTATGATATACCGTATCGTACTGAACCATACTGAAAATATTTATTTAAAAGATGTACATATCAATAATCAATTTCAGATAGAATAAAACATATACACATAAAACTCCACATCCAATAATTAAACTCCCAACACCTAATAGTTAAACTAACATCCACATATTAAGGAATACTAATAAAACAATTCAATCTCCAACATCCACATCTTAAGAAATGTTAAAATAATGATACAACCTCCAACATCCACAACTTAATATATGATAATAAAGCGATACAAGCCTCCAGCATCTACTGACACAATAAATGTTGCTAATTTTCTTATATGTTGTCTAACAGCCAAGATAAATAGATTCAATGTCCTGAAAGTTGTGAGTTCAGAGTCAAATCTTCCAAGTCTTATTGATGTTTTGCTCGAAGTCCTGGAAAATTAGTAAATTTAAGTAATATATGATTTGAATGAACTTGAGCGAGTGCTAGTGGACGAAGAGGCGGGGGTAGGGACTAGGGAGCGTGTGGTCGGGTGAGCGGGGTGAGCGGCTGCGGTGGGGTGTTAGAGTTGAGTGACGATTTGAATTTGGGGATGGGAGAGGATAAAGTAGAGATGTACTCCCTCCGTCCCAAGTAAATTGTCCACATTTCCTTTTTCGTCTGTCCCACAATATTAGTCCACTTTCCTAAAATAGCAAATTTCTCACACTCATCAATAAAATATTCATCCCACTATCACTCACTACTACTCACATGCATTGGTTATCGTGCCCGGTAAAATGTGGACAATTTGACCGGGACGGAGGGAGTATCTTGTATTGAAGAGTAATTGTATTTTAAATTGTTTTTTATCTATGAATATATTTTAGTATAATATAAGTATTTTTTTTTATTTCTTAATCAAGTTATTATTTTTGTTTTAGTTTATTTATAAATATTCCATCTAACTCACAGATTGATAGGTCACTCACCAAATTAGTTTTTAAATTATAATTTTTAATTTATTATAAGTTATAACTCATATGTATCATTTTCATTCATAATTTAATATGAGAGAAATTTATAAATACTCATTTTCACTATTGTATATTATGAAAATACCTAAAATATTATATACATTTAAAAAATATCCACTTATAATTTTGACACTTTTTAAATTCTGTTATTGATTTTTTTTAAAAATAAATTGATAGGAACACTTTAATTAAAAAATAAAATGATTGAAGTCTGTGTCGTGGTGGTCGGTGGCACAAAAGTGATACCAATCCACAACACTGACCAAAATTAAAATTAAATAACATTAAAAGTTAATTGGGCGAGGAGAGAGTGGGTTGTATCATGGACCCATGACCCAACACAGACCCACTTTCTCTCTCCTCCCATAGCCACTGACACACCCTCGTCATTCTATTTTTTCTCTCCTCCCCCATACACCATAGGCACCGACCCACCCCTTCCCATTCTATTTTCTCTCTCTACCCCAATTCATGGACACGGACCCAGGCCTCCTCCTCTGTCTCCTTTCTCTCTCCTCCCCTCACCATAAACACCACCTCTCTCCTAGTTAATAATTCTAATCAAAAAATATATTTTTCTATATTTTATTTTTATATTAAATCTTAAAATTATTTAAAATTTTGGTGATGTAATTGTTGATGATGATTTTATCATCATAACTCTAATTATATTATTGTAATTTGCAAAAAGTTCAATCCCAATGCAAAAAAAAAAAAAAAAAGTCAAAAATGGGTAGTTTTAATATTTTTGGTATTTTCATAATGTGTTTAGTGGTTTTTGGTATTTAAAATATTTTTCACATTTAATACTACTATTAAAATTTATCTAAAATATAAAATAAATTATAATTATTATTATATTTTCGTTACGATGTATAGATGGTATACCCCGATATCTAGAATTTCATATCGTTATCGTACCCTAATTTTTTGTACGACATGATACCGTACCGTTAATAACGATATATCAATATTTTAGTTTTTTCGATACAATATGCACGATATATTGATATTTAGGTATTTTTTTTCTAGTATTCCCAACAAGAATTGATTGATTCGTCTTGAAATCAACCGATTTATATTCCAAAAATCCATCCATCTATTTTAAATATAAATCAATTAATTTTAAAGAGAAACCCATATTTTCCTATATCTCACAGTCAGTCACAGCGACCAACAACTAATTTTTATTCCATTTAATTTAAGAGACGATTTCAAAATAGTAGTTAACACTAGAAGTTTCATGTAAAAAAGTTTTGATTAAAAAATTTTCTCATCAACATTGACCCCACCGGCCCTACTCTATTACCCCACCTCTGGTGACAGTGTGAAATGGCTGGGGGTCAGAAAAAGAAATTTTGTGTGTAATAAGAAGACAATCAATCTTAAATCAGTTCAAGCATGCTGAGCTGAACGCATATTAATAAAGAAGGCATAAAAATACTAAAATGAATATTGACCGTCGATTTCCGACAAAGTACCACACAGCTGATAACTTGCAAACGATTCCTCTACAAACGCCCCCCTTTCACACTCACACTAGCTCCCCTTCTCTCTACTCTTCTCTCTCATCTCGAGCAACTGCAATTCCCCCCGCTCTTTCTTGCTTGAGCTTCTGCTAAACTAGTGCGTGCACCCGGTTTCTTGTTTCTCCAAGATTGAAGCTTTGGAGTTGGAGAAACTATAATGTTATACCGAATGGGGTTGTTTGTTGTTGCTCTTTTGTTGATGTTCATTTCCGCTACTTGCGCTGACGAAGGTTGGTGATTAATGTTTCTGTCCAAATATTTGTTTTTTTTTCTTGAGTTTTCTTTCTGAGTTCTGATGTATCATGCGCCTCATTGCATTCTTCTATTTGTTGTGATTTGTTGTTGTTTCAATTAGGGGTGTTCTGTTCTATTCTTCTGTGCAGATAAAGATTGTTTTTTTGAGAAGAAACACGAATATTTTCTCTGCTTGTACAAAATCATCCAATGAAGTTTCCGGATTGATTTTTCTTACACTGCAAAATCCTTAATTAAGTTTGTCCTAAGCCATTTTGGAATCTTGCGCTATTGCTGTCCAGCTCATGTTGTTTTCCTTTTGGACATGAACTAAAAGTGGACCGAAGAAAAGATACTATGAGGTCCCTTTTGACCCCACATCCAATGGCGCACATTCATTCTACACACACCCACATTGGTGTGTGTTAGTTTGTTAACAAACTGCACTGAGTATTGTGTTGAAGGGACTGATTTGATGATGGAAGGGGCAGACACCCACGTTGGGTCCAATGTATCGTTGTTTTAATAGTTTGGAATCTCACATGCTACCATGTGATTATGGGTCACTTCTGATTTTGTAGTTTGTTTTTATCGTATAGTCTATAACTAGTGCTTGCCACAACTGTCTGTCAGCTGCTTTCATGCTTTATATATTCTTTGGTTTTATGAGGTAATAATTGGCTAATTGCTGCATTCTTTTTTGGTAAAAAATGATCTGATGGAGAGGCTGTCCGTGTCTACAATGTGATGAGTTACATTAAGGGAATCATTACAGTAATTCATGACACTTTGATAGTGAATGTGTTTACTTCGGATTGGAGGCACCTCGGACAAGAAGCAATCGCTTGAAGTTATGTGGATATAAAAGAGATGTGTTTCTTGATGACATATGACTGAATTCTTGAATAACTAGTAACAACCAATGTCCAAGAAAGCTCAAAATTGACATGGAGATTCTCTTTGTAGTTTGGCATCTTTTTGTCTTAAGATTGACGTTTCTTGAGTTAGTTATCCTCTTTGTAAGAATCAAAACTCATATGATAGGTTTCTTACATCCAAAAGCTATAACTCATTTTGTTACTCACATTTGGAATGGCCTTATCTTCTTAGCTTGGTAATATGTCCCTATTTTGGGCTATCGCCTCTCGAGTCGTTGTTTGCTGGTTAATCGATGTTTTAAACCAATCCTGATTTTCAAGAATTAGTTGGAATTTGCCTGCAAAAACTATGATTCTTTAGAAGTGATGCCAAGATCTTACTTTGTGTTGTTTTCTTATCTCCAGCTGCTTTCATCGGAGTAAATATAGGCACCGCCCTCTCGGACATGCCGGATCCAACCCAAGTGGTGGCCCTTTTAAAGGCTCAGCAAATCCGGCATGTCAGGCTCTATGATGCTGACAGAGCAATGCTTCTAGCTCTTGGTAATACTGGAATACATGTTACTGTATCTGTGCCCAATGATCAGCTGTTAGGCATCGGGCAGTCTAACGCCACCGCGGCCAATTGGGTGTCTCGCAACGTTCTTGCTTACGTCCCAGCCACCAACATCACTGCCATATCTGTTGGCTCTGAAGTTCTCACCACACTCCCAAATGCAGCTCCAATCCTGGTCTCAGCAATGAGTTTTATTCACTCTGCCCTCGTAGCTTCAAACCTTGGCTCCCACATAAAAGTCTCCACTCCACACGCGTCGTCCATCATCCTCGACCCGTTTCCACCCTCTCAAGCCTTCTTCAACCGCTCTTGGGAGCCTGTCATGGTGCCATTGCTCAACTTCTTGCAATCCACAGGTTCTCATCTCATGCTGAATGTTTATCCTTACTATGATTATGTGAAAGCCACCGGTGCCATTTCGTTGGACTACGCTTTGTTTCGCCCTCTTCTTCCCACCAAGGAAGCCGTTGATCGCAACACGCTCCTTCACTACACCAATGTCTTTGATGCTGTTGTTGATGCTGCGTATTTTGCAATGTCTTACCTGAACTTCACCAATATTCCTGTCGTGGTGACGGAGTCAGGCTGGCCTTCGAAGGGCGATTCCTCGGAGCCGGACGCCACACTGGACAACGCAAACACGTACAACAGCAATCTCATCAGGCACATTCTCAACAACACTGGAACTCCAAAGCATCCTGGAATTGCTGTTAGTACGTTCATTTATGAGCTGTACAATGAGGATCTGAGGCCTGGACCCGTTTCGGAGAAGAACTGGGGGCTGTTCGATTCCAACGGGGTTCCGGTTTACATACTGCGTTTGACAGGCTCAGGGACTGTGCTGGCAAATGACACTACAAATCAGACTTACTGTGTTGCAAGAGAGAATGCTGACAAGAAGATGCTGCAGGCAGCATTGGATTGGGCTTGTGGACCGGGAAAAGTGGAGTGCGCTCCTCTGTTGCAGGGGCAGCCGTGCTACGAACCTGATACGGTGGCCGACCACGCCTCGTATGCTTTCGATGCGTATTACCACCGGATGGCAATGGGTGATGGGACCTGCAACTTCAATGGCGTAGCCACCATTACCACAACTGATCCAAGTACGTTGCATGAAAATATTGAAGCTCATTTCTCTCAACTTAAGCTTCAGACTAGTAACTGACAAAAGGTCTTATGTTGCAGGTCATGGTTCTTGCATCTTTGCTGGAAGGTACGAGTTATTTCTCTCTCTCTCTCTCTCTCTCTCTCTCTCTGATGATGTGTTGCATGCAGTCTTGGGAGAAATGGGAGCATGACAAACGGGACGTCAGTGGCGCCATCATCAAATTCGACAGTATCTGGGAGTCGGTCCAACTTCAAAGATTTGTATGCACACACTCTAGTAGTGGGGTTTGTATTTTGGACTGCAGCAAATTTGTTGTAATGTAATGCTTTGAAGTTGTAACACCACCACCACCACCAACCAATTTTGTTGTCTCTCTGGAAGAGTTGGGGGTGAGAATTTTCATAGGGCAGCAGAGAAAGAAGTGATTCATTCATTTGTATTGAAAATTATTTCTCAATGATGTATGATTTGGGCTCCATCCGTTTCCTATTGACCTTGAGTGACACATAATTCCCTATACTTCTTGATCGGAAAAGAATCAAGAGAGAAAGAAAGAAAAAATTATAGATCAACTTACTCCTTTGGGGGACTTTTTGAATTACATTATTTAAAGCAAATTCTCATATGAGACGGTCTCATCATTTTTATTGTGAGATGAATTTAATGAAATGATGTGTTTCTTTATTGTAAATGATGTCTCATCATTTTTTTATTGTGAATGATGTGTTTCTTTATTGCAAATGATGTATTTCTTTGTTGTAAATAATGTAATTTTTAAAAATGAAATGATGTATTTAACTTATTGAAATGATGTATTAAGGTCCGTCTCACAATGAAAAAATTGTTGAGACCGTCTCTCAGGAGACCAACTCTTATTTATATGTATGAAATATATTATCTAGTTTTTATTCAGAATGCATATTTCGAACGAAATGTGTTGTATGTAAAATATATTGTGAACATAATATGTGTAATGTGAAATAAATTCTGAACAATTGCGCTTAAATATCATACCTTCTAACAAAAATACACATGTAGCACAAAACTCACTCTTTTTAGATTGGCAAAACTTATTCTCACAATTAAAAAAAAAAACCCTTAAAATTATTATAATCATTATACATTAATCAATTTAAATAAACAATCAAAATATATTATTCTTCTGTTTTAGTCATATTTAAAATTGCTATAATCTTAAACGATATCTATTAAAAGTTATTCACTCTAAGTATAATTACATAATTCAAAATATATTTTTGACTCTTGACTTTATTAAATAACATTTATTAAATGAGTCAAAATTTGTAATCACATTATTCAACTTGTAAGCTTGAGAACAAATTCATTTAGTACATGAAGTATTCAATTATCAACTTATTTAACTTATATTTTTAGTACTTTAAATAATAATGTGTAATAAGTCTTTAAATATAAAGAAATCAATTTGAATAAATATTATATTACTCCTATTTGTTTAGTAAATCAATTTATTAATAGATATTTAAACATAATTCAAATTTAAAATGTTCATTCTAACTTAACTAAGACTTAACTACAACTCGATTAAGTTTTGAAGCACCTAAATATTCAATAATAAAACTAGAAAGTCAACAATAAAAAAATAGAGCAAAACAAAACTTATCTCAATTCATTTTCATTACATCCTTTAACTAAAGAAAATTTATGATGCATATAGTTGTCATAGATATATTAATCCATTAAATAAAGTTAATCCAACTATTTTCATGCTAAAATTTCAGACTTTTCGAGTGTTTTTTTTTTTTTTTTCTTTTTAAAGAAAAAATTTTCATTTTTATTGTTAGCCCAAATTAGGTAGGACAAACACAAACCCGACCCAACACGAGTCCAACCAAAAACACGATAATAATTAAACACATGCAAATTGTTAGAAGTACACTTAGAACTAAAAATCTTGTATATAACACGATAACTCCGACAAAAAAAAATGACACAAACTCGACATGAATACAATAAAGTCCGACACGAATCCGATAGAAATGACACGAATTGTCACCCCTAGCCCAAATAACTTGGGTTTAACGGTGAAGTGGATGATATTTATATAAAGTAGTTTCTTGTCACGAAGGCTCATTCGGGTGAAAAGATAAAAGGTGTGCATCAAGTAGTAGTAGCCTTCAATAATAAAAATTTGGCAATAGATAAACCAGATACTACAATATAATAACCAATTTCATAGACTATGTTTCATTCACGGTTTCATGCCGGTGTATACAATGACAATGGCTGAAGTTATTGCATTGTGTTTATTTTCTCAACAAATTTATGTCCATAAGCATTAAAACAAACTCCTCACCACAGCATAGCATCTCTATGTGATAACAGTGGGAGCAGAACGGCCAGTGAATTCTTGCATCTTTGACAGCTTAAGACCAACCTCAACCTGCAGGAAGAATGCAAACAATTGAGCTCGTGGTCGCTCGAAGTCTGCTGAGCATAATATAATGAGAGTAAGTGAAAGAAACTAGCACTTACTAGAGGAGCAAGTGCCTCATTTGATTCTCTTCCAATCTTGGAAGCATCCTTCTCATACTGCTCTATGTAGAGACGGATGGTAGCACCTTCCGAACCAGTTCCAGAGAGTCGGAAAACCTGGTGGGTTATCATTTCACACCATTCATTGCAATCAAGTTATTCTTTATCATGTTTGTTTTCCTTGATATTTATGTGTTTTTGGTGTCCTGGTGAAATCTCACATGGCTTCATAGGGCATTCGTTCAGCATTATGAAAAGGCATAACACAATAAATATCGTAACATGTTTAGGTGGTTCCGAATGCTATGATGCTAAATACCATGCTCAATATATATCATTTATGGGATACCAGTGACTTCCTCAAAATTGTATCAAAAGATATTTCAAAGGAATAAATTACCAATCGAGATCCATCTTCAAATAGATATCTGATGCCCTGATGCTTTGAAATGGAACCATCAACAGGATCCTTGTACTCAAATTCGTCAGCATTTACAACTTTGGCGACATCAGACCGGATTCCTTTAATAATTCTGTTGGAACAGAGAAGTCAAAAACTCGTACACAATGAAGAATACAACAATAGGGGTAGCAGTCAGAACAAATTTCAGCTGACAAGGTAGCAGTCAGAACAAATTCACTATTACACAAATCAGTCAAAACCAACTCCTCCATTACAAGTGAATTCTTATAGTGGCAGAGTGAAGTGTAGAAATAAATGTAGACATTAAGCAAATAGGTAATGTTAACAGCAAGATATGGAACAAATTCTTGCTTACAAACAGAAATGACACGCAAGATACACTCAGGATAAGTGTAACTGTAATCCAGCAACAATCATTATCAAAATGGCTCGTGCATGCTCGTGATAAACTTTATTTTTTAATTAGGGTACACTAGTTAAATGGGGAGGGGATGTCCCCAATATTGCTCGAATACATGACTAATTGGTCGTAGGCAAAGCGCTTGAACACTGCACTCCGAGGTCGGGACACTCTTGATGAACTTGATACCATTCAACGCTAGTTCTTCTCAGTGTAACATATTAAATCACTTGGAAAGAAAATTATTCGGAAAAATTATCACAAATATAGGGAAAATATGACATTTCAATCTTTTTACATGGATGCAAGCATAACTAATTCAAATAATGATATTCACGGAAGAAAGAAAAGAGTTGAATTAAAAATTGCAGCACAAAACTCTAATTTAAAATTCATGTTAAACTACTCCAGAAAGTGGCATAGAAGCATTACTTCTAAGGGGGAAAACGGAAGAGGTAACAGGCTCACTTGTTTACTTCAGTTAGGTTAGATTGCAGCTTGACCAAATAAGCCATCAGTTCCTTGGCACCACCAGAATCAACATTCTTCAAGACAAAGAGAAAGGATTAATAAACATATTGTGCAAAAAAACAACTACACTGATTAAAGCAATACGCACTTAAAAGAGGCAAAACTGTTATATCATGCATCCACACCTCATAATCGTATCGAGTGTAATAATGGCGTCCATATGTAGACCAGTGCTGGCGTACAATGTCTTCAACAGTGACAAACTTCTCTCCCCCTAGATTATCTTTGTTCTTATAGGCAAGAATAGATAGCCAAGCCAAAACTGCCCATATTCCATCTTTCTCCCGTATGTGATCTGAGCCTGTTGATGAATAGTATAAAAACAATCAAGTACATAGCTTCCTCAAATGGTTCTTGTAAGCAACATAGATCCTACCAGTTCCAAAACTTTCTTCACCGCAAATTGAACACATCCCAGCATCCATCAGGTTGCCAAAGAATTTCCATCCAGTTGGCACCTTCACAGAGATAACATAATTAGACCTATAAAATCAATACACGACCATCTAATTCTTATAATACTCCATACCACAGTACCTCAAAGAAATTAAGATTCAAGTGCTTAGCTACAACATCAAGTGCAGCTGAAGTGGGCATGCTCCTGAAGAGATAAATGGATCATTTTGAGATTTTCATTGTTGAGTATATCTACATAGATTTCTATGGATTCATTTGGTTCTTTTGAGTCTTGCGAGCCAGATGAAACATGAATGAGAAAAAAAAATGAGAGATGAACACATCATGCTCTGTGGACGCATTACCAAGCAAGAATAGATGCATTTCACATGCAGGAATGGACTCTAATAACATTAATGTTGAATGACAGAAAAAGCAAGTGCAGAACCTTGCAACTCCTTTTAGACCACCAGAAAAGTAGGGTATTGCTTGTACGGCATTTGCAGCTATAATAGCAACAGAATCAGATGGAGTAACAAAGAACCTGAGATTGAATAATTGAGAATTAAAATAATAAGCAAAAAGACGTGGTTCAAAATTAACATTAGTTTTGAAAAAACCAGCCTTTTCCCAAGAATCATGTTGCGGTCAGCATCTCCATCAGAAGCAGCACCAAACTCTGGTGGTTCTTGGTTGCTGTTTGACTTACTCAATCCCATACGAGCTACTAGTTCTTTTGCATAAGTCAGATTAGGATCAGGATGTCCTCCGCCAAAATCTTCCTACCAGGATGAATATACATAGTGAAACATACAGAACATTACTTAAAAGAGCCAATATAGTAACCAAAATGTGGTTGAATAAATAAATTTACCTTGGGCACACAATTCAGCAAAGAGCTTTCTTTTGCACCTAGTTCTTCCACAAAGATACGTTTAGCATAAGCTCCACCGACTCCATGAAGTGCATCATAACTACCAAATGGAAATCACATATTATGCAATCAGAATCAGTCCCATGCAAGCTAATCAAAATGAAAAATATTCCGAACAGCATATTATAAACACAGGAATACCAGAACGTGAACTTTGGAGATGACAATAACTTCTGGAGAGACTGGAAATCAAAAATGGTCCTAGAGAGCAATAGGTGACACAGACATTTAGCACAACTTAGTGACAATGTAGAGTAATAAAGATGGAAAAGAATTTCCATTAACTTTTAGTTAAAATGATTTTTATGACAATTCTATTGAGAATCTGATATGCATACTTCATCAATTTTACATAATCGCTTGCTGAGTCAAAGACATCAACATCAAACTGCCCCTCAGGACCTGCAAAACCAGTTACTCCAACTTTGGAGATATCCACCTACGGTTTCATTTGAAAAATGTTAGGACCTCACATGTGCACATTTGGGTAGTGTGTAAATGCACTTTCAGGAAAAAAGTCATACATCAGGAAGGCCTTCTGCAATCAAGTACTCCATAATAGTGGTAGTATTGGAATAGATCTTATCAGTGATTCCTTCTGGTGCAGGTCCACCATTTTCCATGTTGTATTTGATTCCAAAATCCTTTAAATAATAATAATAAAGATAAGAAAATATTAAGCACTCATTTAAGGAAGACAGTTGTATAACATTTGCATCAGAAAATCTAGTGAGACAAAACAAAAAGAGAGTATTCTTCTGAAGATATCATTTTTACATAATCATTCTGCAACAATTTACTTTAAATTGATTAATTTAACAGAAGTTGTTGAAGGGTGCAGCCAGAAATCCAGTAAAGAACAGTAACATGTTCCTTACATTGAGCTTGGTGCAAAAATAAAAAATATCTGCAAGGAACAAAGAAGCTCTTGCAGGTGTTTCTTGACAACAAAGACATGCAAACACAATCAGTCAAATTGCAGAGAACTCAATCCACCAATGATGTACACACACCAATAAAGATGGTAGGAGAAGGAAGCAATTCACGTGCACACCTCATTAGGCCCCCCTGGGTTGTGGCTTGCTGTGAGTATAAATGCCCCATTAGCCTTGGAGCCCTGAGAATGTTCCAGAGGATGAGTATTAAATCTTTTCTAATCAAGATTCTAATAAACAAAGTAAAAGGTCAATATAGAGATGAAACTTCTTACTCACATCAGGGCCTACTCTTTCACGGATAACAGCAGATACAGCAGGAGTAGATAGCAACCCATTCTGGCCAACCCAAATTCGTCTTACTCCATTTGCGGCAGCCATTTTAATGATGATCTGCCATCAGATGAATTCTAGTTATACTACATTATCGAAAAATCAATGCATATAAAGATACAGCCAAAAGTGAGAGGTAGAGAAAGTTAAAAAATGAAAAGACCACCGTTGCTGTTTATTTATTTATTACTAATAAATTGGACAAGTTAGGGATATGCCCCATCATCCGAACAATAAATAGCAACAAAAACACGTTAGCGCCTTATGAACTGCCTTCTTATTTACTTTCAATACTCACCTACTTATCAGCAATTAAGAAAACAAAACTGTTTGTCACCTTAATGTCCGAAAATTGAGAACTATAAGGCACATAATTCAAAAATCTCAACTAAGAAGGTAAAAAATCTTCAGCTTGAATAAGTTAAACAAGGCATGGAAACCTAGATGAAACTAACAACCTAGATGAACCTAAAGTGATAAAGCATCTTACCTGGATAGCATCCTTCGAATAGTAGCGGCCATCACCAGAGACAACAAGAGTAGCACCTAAAGGTTTTTTCAGCAAGAATTATAAGAGAAAAGTAGAGCTCAAGTTCCCATTAGGGTATGATAAACAATGTCAAGAAAAACTAGTGGAGGAAGCTGCTGAATATCTTCAAGGTAGTGCTAGTGGCTTCTCCAAGCAACTGAACTTTTTTTTTTTTTAAATGATTAGAGAGCATCACTTTTCCAATCACAGCAATGTAATCCATAAACAATAAAAATTTTAAGATTGTCATAAAACCTGGAGTTAATGAAACCCATGATTTGTCGATTAAGTGCTTAAAGCTCATGTATATAAATTATTCATCCTCTGCTCATCTTAACACCAAGCTTACATCATATAAAAGCAAATTGTATGTCTTAATTTCAAACTCAAAACCAATAAGAGACCATATCAAATTCACCAAATGAAATCATAGGAAATGATAAAGCATATACCTTTGACTTTATCAGCTCCAAGGGCATTAAATGAAGATTGAACAAAATTTTGCAAGTAATGGGGTTGCAAGAATACCTTAACCTGAACCATGCATTCCAAAATTTATTTCAGAATCAACTACATGAAAAAAAAAATGCAAACCAAATAAAAGGAAGAAATACTGCATGCCCTTTTTGAAAGATTGAGAAAATATTTGCAAGAGAAGATTACATCAAAAAAATGATGCATAAGAACATGATGCAAAAGTAGCTACTTGAAACCACAGTTAATAGTTCTTACTACAACAAGAAGCTTCAAATTAGTGGTTGGCCGTCTATGTTGTAGCAAGAATTATTGGTCCAAATCATTCCAATTACAAGACCAAATGATCTTTCAAGCCAAGGAATTCTCCTTCCCTACTCCTCAAATTACATGTTCCGCAAAATCTAAATAACTGCTACCTTGATTAAAAGATTACCAATAGGAAATTAGCACATTCTAGTTCTGAGTTGAATTTTTTGTGTTTCAGGACTTCAATAGTATCCTAAAGGTCACATTTTATATTCTAAGTCAAATGAATCAAATCATTTATTAGTTAAGACCAATGTAATATGTAATGGATATACAATATGCTGAAATGGTTCCTGATAATTCATTGTGATCTGCTTCACGGAATGCAAAACCAGGATTATAATTATCTTACTAAAAAATGACAATGCCTCCAATCCTGACCTTCGGAACAAATAGAATTTGAAAACTCAATAGGTCTATACGCTCAAATAAATAGTCATAACATCATATCGGCATGGCATCGACAGAGACAATTTTCTCGTATCACCACTACCATTACCAACACTAAAACTAGCCTTATCAGATCTACAACTCCTTTTTTGCAAGCATACACGAAAATAGCCTCCACCGATCAAGTCTATTTTTATTTTTATTTTTTATTTTTTAAAGGAAAGAAACTCTAATATGAACAGACCATTTAAATACCATAACACCTGCCCACCCGAAGATGCCACCAAAATACACACATATTTACACGGAAAATAAATAGATCCGATAAAAGCATTGCGAAGCGGAGCCCTTCCATTAAAATTTAGTAGACAGGGGGATTGCATAAGACTCATCAAGGACTAAAGAAGCAGAAAAGGGAAGATAATCAGATAAAACCTTCTTCCTAAGACCAGAAGTTCCAGGTTTCTGGCCATCGAAAGGAGAGGTCTGGACGCGGGCAACCTTGAACGTTGTCATCGTGGCTCAAACTCTGCGTAAGAAGTGAGCAGCAAAAAATGAGTGACGCGGATGAAGAAAGGAACAGAGGTGCGTAAAATGATCAAGCAGAGAAGATGTTTGTGAAAATGCTTACACAGAAAGGAAAGGAGATGGTAGATGCGTGTGTTTTGGAGAATAAAGTGCATGTATATTTAATATTTATATATAAAAAAAAGTGAATTAAAGATTATTTTATGCCGCCACGTATATTCTCATATTTTCCTTGGCCTAACCGTCGGATGATTCAGATCTCCGCTTTCCACTCCACCTTGTAATGAACACTCGTGGAACTAAAAAACAAAATTAATAAAAGATTTGGGGATTGATTATTTATATTCGAACTAAAATAGTAACTAATAAAAGATTTGAGATTAACTTTTATGTTTACTCAGTTGTTATAATTAATAATGTTAATATTTATAAAGTATATTATTTCTTGCAAGAAATTGTGTAAATTTGTTTTGATAATTTTATTTTGTAAAATTTATCTTATAAATGAGTATAACTACTCATGAACTATTAGGATATTGACTTTAAAAAATATAATTTTAATTATTTAATAAACGAACTAAGCTGGAGCCTCTAACCGAGCTCGAGTTACTTCTTGGTGTTCTCTGAGTAAGAACACATCAATATCTACTCATCTCTAAGCAGGAATTATCACAGACGTCTAGCCGCAAGTTTGAAGTTCTAGGAAGAACCCTAAAACTCCTAAATCAAGAGGATAAGGTTGTTTGGTGTGCCTACACTCTAAATATGCGAAGCGAGAAGAAAGACAAAGGCCTAGGCGAGTGAGCTAGTTGATTGGTAGACACTGATATCTACCAGCTAGTTATAGATCATGAGCTCTTTTGTAATAACCCGAATAGTTATAATAAAGTTATCTTGCCGTTAGTGCTTGATTGTGCGATTAACTGCTTAATTAATCGGTTTATCTAGCGGGTTCTGGATTATTCTTGAACGAGTATCTGAAATTTGAATTGTAGAAGATCGTATTTCAGGATACAATTTGAAATGTCGTATTATTCGATGTCTAAAGATGGTAACCTATACTCTTGAGACATCAAAATATATCTATATGTTCAAGGATATATATGCAGACATGTGTATGTATGGGAAAAGTGATGTATGTCTCACTTGAAATAATGAGATTATATTAGTAATTGGCAAGGACACTTGTTACTTTCATAACAAACTAGCTAATGACTCACTATAGCTAGCCTACACTGCCATTACAACTTCAATTAACTTGAAGAAAGATCAAACACTCCATTCATTATCATTTTCGTGCAAAAGAAAAGTGCTCCAGAGACAGCGAACTTCCGGCGACTTTTTCGGCCAGTAGACGATGATTTCAACGGTGACTGTGAGACAAAAACTTGTAGATCTTCGAAAGTAAATGCTCGTGGACTACTCATTTACTTGATTTGGGTAAGAATTGATCGAGTTATGACCATTTTACTAAACTGTAGCAGAGAGTGTACAAATTCAAGTTTTGAGTTTAATTAGTCCCAAATGTTAGAAATTTCTTGTATTGATGCTTATAATTGCTTTTAGGAACTTAAGTGAGGTGTTGGGTCGTATTTTGGCAGTGGAAACTCGGAATTTGAGCGACAAATCACTTGGAGAAGAAGGTAAGAACCCTTTCCATGAAATTTCCAACCCTGCATCATTTGGGGTTTGATCGTACATGCAGTTGTGTTATCGTGTTATTTAACATGTGTTCTTGATGGATTTTGGTTGTGGTTGATATGCATGGTTGATTGTGGTTGGATTTTGGGTGAAAAGGGTGTGAGAGCGTCGCAGCCTGTCGCTGGCGCGGTCGAAGGCTGGGACCGCGCCAGAGGCTGCTTGCAGCAGCCTGATAAGCTCGTTTTTCTACTCTCTTATCGCTTTGTTTTTCCTTTATTTTATGCATTTTATTACATTTTCTTGAATAAACTGAGCATGAGTGTATATTAGAGGGTATTATGCTTGCCATGGTGAGATTTTACAGGTTTTAGGCCAAATCCAATGGAGAACCCGTACCGAGAGCAGCAGATGTTCGGAGAAACAGTCACTACTTCTTTCACCGTTGGAATCTGAGCTAATGGAGCATGGCATTTGAAAGATCTTTGAGTTAGCTTTCCAGCGCAACTAGAATCGGATCAATCGGAGTTCGGACGCGAAAGTTATGGCCAAAACCGTGAGACTGCGCAGAAGGGTCAGGAGTGGAGAAACGGTCTCTGTCTCGCCCGAAATGAAAGCCATCTCGA
>JAPKLW010004021.1:0-31798 GCA_026898455.1 Plectranthus barbatus
AAAAGAATCGATCTCGACTTAGGTCCTTATCAATGTGTGCCCCACACTAGCATACCAAGTCATCCAAGATAAGATGCTTATTACTGCGTATGCTGCAGCCTACACCGACAGTTTATCCTGGAACTATCTCAGCTGTGATAACTATTTATATCTCGCTAGTTCAAATGATCCATACGATCTTCTGTGATCTTCTACACACTGTATGATCTCCATATCGACGAGATAAGAGGATAATTGCGTTTGCGACACATGTTTGTTAATTCAGACAGGAGATGAACATACAACATTTATGATTCCCAGTATATTAACCAATCGACCTTGTACATAATATACCAATCATAATACTTTCAGTATATAAATCCATCAACGATCTCGTGGGAATACTTGTTCCCTTAGTACTTGAATGCGTGCACTTGCGTTGTACGCAAAAGCAAGCACACACTTGTTTGTTCTTGATTGTTTAATGCTGAACTTTTGCGCTTAGGATTGATATATTAGCATCCTAGTGTGTTGTATCCAATGTTGTGTTCTGTACCTACAACAACAACAACAAGAGTACAAAGGAAAAGGGATTGCTCTTCATGCTGGCAAGAGTGTTAAAGATACTCCACCTTCAACACTGAAGATAAAGGATCTTGAAGAGGAATCTGATGAGGGGCCTCTTGATGAAGAATCACCCAGCCTTGCATTACTCACAAATAAATTCAACAAGTTCTTGAAATCTTACAAGAAAGACAACTTTGCTTCTAGGAGACGAGGATTAGGTTCTTCAACATCACCATAAACAAACTCCTCTAACAAAATCCTCTTTCGATAAGTCTAGCATCGATAGTATTAGATGCCATAGATGTTTCGGAATGGGGCATTATGCAAATGAATGCCCTATAGTTCAACGAAGGAAGAAATTAAATTTCAACACCACACTGAGTGAGGAATTTGATCCAGAAGAAGAGGTTGAAGTCGTGGATCGCATTTTATTCCATGTGTGGATTGAAGAATGTGTGAAACTAAGGATCACATGGAAACTGAAGAAGAACATCAGGATGTTGAAGCTGAAAACAAACATCAAGATGTTCAAGCAATGGAAATTTCTGAAAATGGTTCTTTAATTACTTCGTACTCATCTGAACCAAATTGGTATTTTGAAATCACTAATGAATTATCTTGTAGAAGTAATTCAGATCTCATGGAGCAAGAACAAAGACGGCTCGATACTACTCCAGAAGAAATGGAAAGAGTAAGCCAATACTTTAACATGGTTGACAAACAATGTGGAGAGCAAAAGAAGGAAATCTCAAAGTTGTCTGAAGAAAACCATTTTTTGAGGAGTCAACTAACTCTACTTGAAGCCCTACTGGTACACAAAGATCACGAGGCTATCTTGTTGTAATTTAAATTGAGTGAAGTTGTTCAGGTGTTTGACAAAATCAACAAAGGTAAAGAGAAACTTGATGAAATCTTACATGTTAAGCATTCTGATGGAAGTGGTTTAGGATATGATAAATTGAATGTTGTATATCCTTATATGTTCCAGCTTGATGAAAACACAGTTAGATTCTCTAAGGCTCACACCACTTTGGTTGATGAATAGACTACCAACATCTCTGTGTCAAACAGTAGTGAAATATCTAAAGTGTATGTGTGTAATTATTGCAATAGAGTTGGTCATATCAAGCCTTTTTGTTGAATTAGGACTGCTGATGAAAATATGAAGAGGAAATGTTTTGTTGTTTATACCTCTTTGAAGACTAACATCGCAGGTACATGGTACTTTGATAGTGGATGTTTTCGGCACATGACAGGATACAAGACATGTTTGAAAAACTTCAAAAACTTAAGTGGAGGAACGGTCACCTATGGAGGAGGAGAAAAAGGGAAGATCGCCGGAAAGGGAGTGCTAAATGTTCCAGACTTTCCAAAACTTCAACATGTTCTATATGTTGAGGGTCTAACTGCGAACCTTACTAGCATCAGTTAGTAGTGTGATGATGGGATGATTGTCAAGTTTGACAAAGATACATGTGAAGTTTATGATGCATCTAACAATTGTGATATGTTTGGAAGTATGTTTAGTGATAATTGTTATCAGACTGGTCAGGAAGGAAATGTTTTCTCTCCAAACCGGATGAAGAAGAGGTGTGGCATCAAAAGATGGGGCATGTCAATGTTCGAAGTATACAGAAGCTACTCAAACATGATGTGAAAGGTGTACCTCCTCTAAAGTTCAACACTGACAAAGTGTGTGGTTCTTGCATGAAAGGTAAACAGGTTCATGCCTCACATCCCATTGTTAATACCATTAACACTAGTGCATGTTTCAAATTACTCCATATGGATCTTATGGGTCCTATAGAAGTTGAAGGCATTGGTAAGAAAAAGTATGTTCTTGTTATTGCTGGTGATTTCTCTCATTTCACTTGGGTAGAATTTCTAAGCGAGAAGTCTAAAACTTTTGAGGCTTTTAGAAAGGTATACAGATGAGTAAGAAGACTTTATCATGCCAATGTTATTTTTATTAGAGACAGGGAATTTGAAAATGAAAGTCTCCCTAGTTTCTATGAAAGGAAAGGTATCTCACATGAATTTTCAGCACCTAAGACGCCCCAACAAAATGGAGTTGCTGCAAGGAAGAATAAGACTCTTCAAGAGATGGTGAGAGTAATATTGAACTCCAAACACCTTTCAAAAAGGTTGTGGGCAGAGGCTGTAAGTACTACTTATTATCTTGCCAATAGAATTTACCTAAGAACTGGAACCAAAATGACACCCTATGAAATGTTGAATGGTAAGAAACCAAATCTCAAACATCTACATGTTTTTGGTTGTGTCTGCTATGTTCTAAATGATCGAGAATTCCTAACTAAGTTTGACTCAAGATGTAGCAAAGCATTGCTTTTTGGGTATTCAAGTAATAACAGGGCATATAGAGTTTATAACCTTAACACTAACACTTTCCAGGAATATGTAAATGTAGTGTTTAATGATGCAAGTGATTTGTTAGAGAAACGTGATGGGGAGAACACCAGTGAACTTATTGACAATAGTCTTGAGATTGTTACAAATGTTATACTTCCATCAAGTTCAACATCAGCTCCAACATCAGAATGAGATGAGGAATTTGATTCAGAACAACATATCACCAACATGGAGAAGAGAGAACCTCGTTTGAAAATAAAAAAGAATCATCCAACATCTCAAGTCATTGGGAATGTCACTAAAGGCATTCAGACAAGAAGAAAGACTCCTGTGAACTATAAGGAGATGGTAAGACTGGTATGTTTGTCATCAAAGTTTAACATCATGTATGTTACTTGCTATCTATCTCTTACTGAGCCTAAGAATGTTTTTTGATGCCTTAAAAGATGAGAGTTGGGTATTCTCTATGCAAGAGGAACTCAGTCAATTTGTATTCAATGATATCTGGACACTAGTACTTATGCCTGAAGGGAAGAATTTTATAGGTACTAAATGGATCTTTAAAAACAAGAGTGACGAACATGGCAATGTTAATAAATCTAGGCTTGTAGCTCAAGGCTACACTCAGGTTGAGGGGATAGATTTTGATGAAACATTTGCCCCGGTTGCTAGGTTAGAATCTATTAGATTCTTAATTGCCAAAGCTTGTGCTTCGAATTTTTCTCTATTTCAGATGGATGTTAAATCAGCATTCTTTAATGGAGTGTCAAATGAAGAAACTTATGTGGAAAAGTCTAAGGGGTTTGAAGATCCTCACAAACTTGATCATGTTTATAAACTCAAGAAGGCTTTGTACGGGTTAAAATAGGCTGTAAGAGCTTGTATGATTGACTAACTGAATTCCTACTTGAGATCAAGAGAGGTAATGCTGATAAAAATACTCTTTGTTAAGCACATTGGAAAAGACTTTTTGGTGCAACTGATGTTAAACTTGTTGATAAGTTTGTCACCATCAAGTCAGAGACATTCTAGATGAGCATGGTAGGAGAGTTGAATTATTTCCTATGTCTCTAGATCGAACAATCCCTGAAAGAGTGTTCATCTCGCAAAGCAAGTACGCAAGAAATCTAATAAAAAAAATCTGGACTTGATACGGCCAAGCAAATGAGAACTCCCATGGGTTCAAGTGAAAATTGTGTAAGGACACAAATGGTGTAGGTGTTGAATCCACGTTGTATCGAGGGATGATCGACAACCTTCTCTATCTCACCGCAAGCAGACCTGACATCCTATTCAGTGTTGGTGTTTGTGCACGATATCAAGAAAACCCTAAGGAATCTCACCTCAAAGTTGTGAAGAGGATCATCAGATATGTGGCAGTTACATCTAACCTGGGCTTGATCTACACTAAATCTTTTAAAACTAACATCACAGGGTTTAGTGATGTCGAGTGGGCGGGGGACGTTGATGACCACAAAAGCACCAGTGGAGGATGTTTTATGGTTGGAAACAACCTTGTGTCTTGGTTAAGCTAAAAATTGAATTGTATATCCCTATCTAAAGCCGATGTCAAATACATTGTAGCAGCCAATTGTTGCACCCAGTTGATATGGATGAAACAAATGCTTGAGGACTATGGTATGCTTACTGAAACTTTTACTCTTTTTTGTGATAATTCCAGTGTTATAGAGATATCAAAAAACTCGGTTCAACACTCACGCACTAAACATGTAGATATTCGACACCACTTTATTAATGATTTAGTGGAAAAAAATTTGATAGCCTTGAAATATATTCCGACCAAGGACCAACTTGCAGACATATTCACTAAAGCTCTTAATTTTGAGAGGTTTTCGTTCCTTAGAAAATCTCTTGGAATGTGCAACTCCCCTCTCTAAAGAGGTGGTTAATCTTGTTTGTAAATAATTATTTTAGTTTATTTGACCTTAGTACCTCCATGATGTTTTAGTTTGTGTTGTTTGATGATCGTTTTTGTTTCCTTGTTATAAAACCATAGACACAAGAGTGAGGTCTAACATGGTTATAAACATGGTGATGTTTGACTTGAAAACTTCCATGCCACTAAGTACTATGAACAAGATGTTGTTAGAGCACTGTCCATGTGGAAACTCTGAGTAAGTGAGTTATTCAAGCTGCTCAACTAATATTAGAAATCAAATGTGATTAGGCACACGATATCTGTAGAAGGTATGTTTAATTATTTAAGATAAATTTTGACTTTAACATCATGGTGTTGTTCTTCAGTCTATAAGTCTTAAAATATATTTAAATTACTACAAATTTATTATCGTAAAAATTCATATATATATATATATATATATATATATAGAGAGAGAGAGAGAGAGAGAGGTTAGATCATATGAGAATAGATGTTAATGGAAAAAATGAGAATAAATCTCAGCCTTTGATTTCACAAGATCTGCGGTCATGCCTTAATAATTTCCGTCTTCATTTTATCCTCCGCGAACTTCATTATTACATATTTAAGGGTATCATTATCATTTAGCCTGATGGTATCTCCCTCAAATAATTTCCATTTTCATTTTATCCTCCGCGAACTTCATTATTACATATTTGGATCTGTAATTTCTTTTCTTTTTGATTTTTCATAAGATTTCGATTGTCTTGTTGAGTCATCCAATACTCTAAAATTAAATTTAATTTTATTATTATTTAATTGAATTTTCTAATTTAATGAAGTTTTAAATAGATAAAATGAACTTAACATATTCTTCTGAAAAATTGATTTTATTTTTATTTAATTTAATTTTTCTTATTTAATGAAGTATAGAGGAGATAAAATGAAGAGAACTGTTTCTAAAAATTTGATTTTTTTCTTTAATAATGTATATAGGAGATAAAATGAAGAGAACTAAAATACTTTTTTCGAAAATTTGATTTTATTTTTATTTAATTTAATTTTTTCCATTTAATGAAGTATAGAGGAGATAAAATGAAGAGAACTGTTTCTAGAAATTTTATTTTTTTCATTTAATGATGTATATAGGAGATAAAATGAAGAGAATTGAAATCATTTTTTCCGAAAATTTGATTTTATTTTTATTTAATTTATTTTATAATGAACAATAATTGAGATAAAATGAAGAATAACTAAGATATAATGAAGAACTGCTAAGATAAAATGTATGTCACGGGTAACATCAAAATCCACATCGAATTTATTTTATAATGAATCACAATTGAGATAAAATGAAGAATAACTAAGATATAATGAAGAACTGCTAAGATAAAATGATGTCACGTGTAACATCAAAATTCGAATCGAATTTATTTTATAATGATTCGCAATTGAGATAAAATGAAGTATAACTAAGATAAAATGAAGTATATAATACATAAAATGAACGAAACACAACTTTTGCGCCCTGTACGTTCGTAATGACTATGTTGCCCTTTAATGAAGTAAAATGAGGATATTATGCCGCATTTTTTGTTAAAGCTCTTATGTAATCTGGATCGTTGATGTTGTCAAATCTATGGACGAGATTTATTCTCATTTCTCATGATAAGGGCTATTCTCACCAGATCAGCCCCCTATATATATATATATACTCAAACTTTGAGAGCCTTACAAGGTTTCTAGCACTCACCCACAACCGTAGATCACAATGATGAGTCTTGGTATCGTCGATCTTGCCTGAAATGGTGGATGGAAGCTCTAAGTCTTGAAGAACTTCAAGAAAAACTCACCCTCTTGCTCTCTTTCTCTCTCGTCTTGAAGGAAAAGAAAAGGTGGGGAAAATGATCTATTTCCTCACTTATATGCTATAAGCTTGGTGGCCAAGTTTTAATATTTTAAATAAATTAAATAAATAAATAAATATAGGTAAATTAATATGTGGTAGGTAATTGCATTAATTACATGACTTGCTTTTTCGTGATGACCCCATCGGTCAATCGAATGTCATTGACATTAAATTCTACAAAAACACGTTATACGATGTGACACCATCGGTCATTCGATCATTAAAGCTTTTCCGATATAACGGATAATATCTCAACATTCAAATATTCGTAGAACGTTAGCTCAAAAATGAATGTGTTTGCATGGTTTTGCATGGATTGCATGGGATCGTGTACATTCTTATAATAAAGTTGATTACGCATCGGTAGAATAATTGATCAGAAATCGATCATATTACAATGATAAATTCGAAAATTAAAATACGGGGCGTTACAACTAGCATGTGAATGTATATGCTTTGTCGGCCTCAAAAACACAATACTAATCAACCTTTTCATAAATCCACAGATTAACCCTACAATTACTAGCTTCCCCTAGGACAGATTGTTAATAGTATTCAAATTCGTTTTCCTGTTGTTAATTTTCTCCTTTCAGTCCTTCAATTAACAACTGTAAACCTAGAATTAATTATATATTTCGATTTGATTAATTCTAAATCCTAACAATTCAAACATGAATTCAAAACCAAGCAATTCAATGGTAATCAATTAAATATGCGACTGATTGATATTCATTGCCCTAGAACCCGCTGGTTTCTAGCCACACATCGCAGATAGAAAACCAAAACAAAACATATTGTTGGTCTTAGATCAGAGTACGTATAATGTGGAACAGAAGTATTAAATCAGATAAAGGCACTCTAACTTAGTCAATTCAGATTATTATCAACACATTTTTTCTTAGCTGTTTTAGAAATACATTTAAGTTAGCCAGCAGATTATTTTAACAGTTTTACAGATATGAGCAGTTACAGTTTATACACTTCAACACTTACGAGATAAGTGTTGAAGGTTTCAAGATTAACTAGAAAACTGTAAAGTGCGTAAGTAAATAAAACCCTTTAGCAGAATGTTTGACCTCAATGCCTAAGAAATAGCTCAAAGGTCCCAAATCAGATATATGAAATTCACGCGCAAGTTGTTGCTTCACATGAGAAATATGGTCCTCGTCATCTCCTGTAATCAGCATATCATCAACATATAAAAGAAGCAAGGTACGTCCACGTGGAGAGAGATGAATGAATAAAGCAGGATCATGATCACTGGGTGAAAAACCTGCAGCCCATATGACAGAGACAAAGCGCTCAAACCAATCCTGTGGAGCCTGTTTGCGACTTTACAAATCACGACGAAGGCGACAAACATGTCCCTAGGGCGCTTTTACACCTGGGGGTGGCTGCATATAGACTTCCTCATGTAAGTCACCATGAAGAAAAGCATTCTTAACATCCATCAGAGAGATAGTCCAAGAAAGAGTAGCAGCCACTGCAATCATAGTACGAACAATAGTCATATGAGCAACAGGAGCAAATGTCTCATCATAATCATGTCCCTCAGTTTGCTGAAAACCTCGG
Organism: Plectranthus barbatus; assembly: GCA_026898455.1. Taxonomy (NCBI): domain Eukaryota; kingdom Viridiplantae; phylum Streptophyta; class Magnoliopsida; order Lamiales; family Lamiaceae; genus Plectranthus; species Plectranthus barbatus. Next base: position 8,277 of record JAPKLW010004021.1, read on the forward strand.
GAAACAAGACGAGCTTTGTATCGCTCAATAGAACCATCTGAATTGGTCTTTATTTTGAACACCCACTTACATGTAATGGGTACAACATATGATGGTAAAGGAACAAGATCCCATGTGCCTGTATGATTTAGGGCAGCCAACTCTTCACACATAGCAAGTTGCCATTCTGGATGACAAATAGCTTCGTTATATGTGGATGGTTCATCAATAATAGCACTCACACGTGGGAAACCCAATTGTTTGGAGGGACAATATTAGCACGATATCGAAGATTATATCTCTGTCCAACCTGTGACTCATCAGAAACAGCATGAGACTCATCAAAATTGTTAGTGTCAATATAGGTAGGAACATCAAAATTGGCCGAAAAGGGAGGATGAGGTGGAACTGCTACACAATCTTTGGAACAACGATTGTAGACATTTGTGATAGGTTGTCTTGAAGGAGAAGTAACATGAAGTGTGATGGAATGATTAGGATCAGGAATGAGTGTAACAAATAGAGTGGGTTCATTAGTGGTGGGTGTGATGGAAGGAGTAGGATCATGAATGAGAGTAATAGAAGGAGATGATGGAGTATCATCATTAGTAGATGAAATAGGAGGAAGATACAGAAAGGATGTAGACTCGATGGGAGAATAAGAGGTTTGAGTAGAGGAGTTATAAAAGAATGAATGGTTGTCAACAAATGTCACATCACGAGAAATACCTATGCAACGAGAGGAAGGATCATAACAATGATAACCCTTATGTTCGAGACTATAACCTAGAAAAACACACTCCACAGACTAAGCAGTCAACTTTGTTAGCTTATGGGGTGCAAGCAATATATAACATGTGCATCCAAAAACACGAAGGTGATCATACTTGGGAGGAGTCCCAAAAAGAACTTCACCGGGACATTTACCAAAGAGTTTGGATGATGGTTGTCGATTGATAAGGTAAACCGAAGTAGAGACAACTTCTCCCCAAAAGTGAGAAGGAACAAAGGAATCAATAAGAAGAGTTCGAGCAGTTTCTATGATGTGACGATGTTTGCGTTCAGCAATTCCATTTTGAGCATGAGCACCAGAACATGATAACTGAGCAAGAGTGCCCTCAGAGGTAAAATAACTGGCGAAAAGTGTCAGATAAAAACTCACCACCAGAATCAGAACGAAAAAACTCGAATAGGAGTAGAAAACTGTGTGTGAATCATTTGAGTAAAAGACTGGTAAATGGAACATAACTGAGATTGGAGTTTCATGAAATAAATTCAAGTGTAACGAGAATGATCATTAATAAAAATGACATAATATTTATGACCACCCTTGGTGGGAAATGGTGCAGGACCCCATATATCCGAATGAACAAGATCAAAGGGTTTGGCAGAGTGATAGAAACTAGAATGATATGGAAGTTGAGTTTGTTTTCCGAGCCTACAACCCTTACAATGAAAATTAGAATCAATAGATGAATGGCCTAAACTCCCATTATGTATTAGAGTAGCCAAGCGTGATCCACCTAAATTACCCAAACGATGATGCCACTGGGCAAAGGAAATAGTGGACGATGATGTAGCGGAAGACACACAAGCACTAGAGTGAGGAAGATGTAAAGTGTCAAGTACATATAGGTTATGAGAGCCTTTACAGCGATGACCAGTCCCAATTATAGTCCCATTTCGACGATCTTGAATAAAACAGGATGAATCTTCAAATCTAACAAAGCAATTATGATCAGATCTGACCGATTGAAAGCAGATTCATAGAAAACTGAGGCACAAGAGACATCAAGAACCGGAAATTTTGAGTTACAAATTGACCTTGACGGGTGATAGAGCAAGATGTACCATCGGCTGTCTGAATAGAAATACCATTGGTGACTGGTTTGCTTGCAACTAAGTGTGACTGATCAGATGCTATGTGAAACGACGCCCCAGAATCAAGTACCCAACATGACTGAGAAGCAAGGAGAGGTGATGCAACAACATTTGATATAGTGCCTCTATTAGTGGAAATTCAATTGATATGTGACATGGTTTATGCTAAAACAAAGTAATTGTGGGAATTTTCATAATAATATTTATCAAGACTTTACACCAATATATACAAGTAGTAAAATCTAATCTAGGAAAGTAAGAAATAATGCTATCCATATTTACATTTGAATATACTAGGTATATTCCTAAATATTCCTAACACTCCCCCTCAAGTTGGAGCATAGATGTTAATCATGCCCAACTTGTTACAAAGATAGTCAATTCGAGCACCATTCAGGGCTTTAGTAAATATATCTCCAAGTTGGTCTTGCGTCTTCATATATCCTGTACATATGAGACCCTTCTGAATCTTCTCACGAACAAAGTGACAATCAATTTCAATATGCTTAGTCCTTTCATGGAAAATTGGATTAGAAGCAATATGTATTGCAGCTTGATTGTCACACCATAACTTAGCTGGCATTGAAACCTTCAAACCTACTTCATTGAGAAACTCTTTTACCCAAAGTATCTCACATGCAGCTTTAGCCATAGCTCTATACTCAGACTCAGCACTTGATCGCGAAACAACTTGTTGTTTCTTGTTTGTCCATGAAACCAGATTGCTTCCAACAAAAACACAATATCCTGTAATCGATCTATGATCTTCTTTTGATCCTGCCCAATCAGCATCTGTGTAAGCCTCGATTCTATTATGACCATGATCAGCATAAACAATTCCACGTCCTGGTGCTCCTTTGAGATAATGCAAAATTTGTTCAACGGCTCTCCAATGGTCAATAGTAGGTGAAGACATGTATTGACTTACCACACTAACTGAAAAGGCAATATCAGGGCGAGTTACCCTAAGATAGTTAAGTTTTCCAACAACTCTTCTGTAACTTTGAGGATCATCAAACAACTCGCCATCTTTTGTAAGTTGTGAGTTGGGAATCATTGGAGTACTGCATGGTTTAGGCCCTAATTTTCCATTTCAGCTAACAAGTCAAGAACATATTTTCTCTGCCATAAAAATTTTCCTTTCTTGCTCCGAATAACCTCAACCCCAAGAAAATACTTCAGCATCCCCAAATCTTTGGTTTCAAACTGAGTGTGTAGGAATCGCTTGAGAGCCGAAATTCCTGCATTGTCACTACCAGTAATAACAATATCATCGACATAGACAACCAATAAAATAATGCCATGGTCTGACTGTTTGTAGAAAATCGAGTGATCAGATTTAGTCATCTTCATACCAAACTTCTCAACACCTTGAGTAAATTTACCAAACCATGCACGAGGGCTCTGCTTCAAACCGTACAGAGACTTCTTCAAAAAACAAACCTGCTTCTGCTTAGACTCCCCCTGAGCAACAAAGCAAGGTGGTTGCTCCATATAGACATTCTCGTGAAGGTCACCATGTAACAATGCATTTTTAATATCCAATTGGTGAAGAGGCCAATGATGAGAGGCTGCCAATGAAATCAAAAGCCTAATAGAAGTCAGTTTGGCAACCAGAGAGAAAGTATCAAAATAGTCTACACCGTAAGTTTGAGCATAGCCCTTGGTAACCAAACGAGCAATGCTGCCATCAGGATTGACCTTAACAGTAAATACCCACTTACATCCAATAGGTTGTTTACCCGACGGAAGGTCTACCAAAACCCAAGTACCATTAGCATATAATGCATTCATCTCCTCAATCATAGCAGCACGCCAACCAGAGTGAGTCCAAGCATCAGTAACAGATTTAGGAATAGAAACATATGAAAGAGAAGTGACAAAGGCACAAGTTGTAGCAGAAAAATGATCATAGGAAACAAAAGAAGAAATGGGAAAGGTACAAGATCGTTTACCATTTCGGAGGGCTATAGGAAGATCATCACTTGAGACAGGATCAGATGGTGAAGCTATTGGCTCATCGGAACATGAATCAGTGGTATCAAGCACCACATCAGAAGCAACCGGGGCAGAGGGCAGTCGGCGAGAGTAAGTTTGTGTGATGGGAGGCCGACTACGAACATATGGAGTAGCTGGAGCAGAGGTAGTGTATACAAGAAAATCTATATCCTCCCCCTCAGTGGGAGGAGGAGTAGAGACCGGAAAGTAAACAGTAGTTTCAGAGAATGTAACATCAGCAGATACAAAATACCTATCTAGACTTGGACTATAACATCGATACCCCTTTTGTAGCCTAGAATAACCCAGAAATATGCACTTCAAAGATTTGGGATCTAGTTTAGTAACTTGAGGGCGAACATCCCGAACAAAGCAAGTACACCCAAATACTTTAGGTGCAATCGGAAACAAAGGCTGAGAGGGAAACAGAACATGAAAAGGAGACACTCCACGAAGAACAGATGATGGCATGCGATTAATAAGAAAACATGCAGTAGAAACAACATCAGCCCAAAAGTATTTAGAAACATGCATAGTAAATAACAAGGCCCTAGCAGTCTCAAGAAGATGACGATTCTTTCATTCGGCAACACCGTTTTGAGATGGTGTGTCAACACAAGAGGTTTGATGAAGAATACCATTGTGCATCATATAATTACGAAAAGTATCTGAGAGGTATTCCTTAGCATTATCGCTACGTAAAGTTTTCACAGACACATTAAATTGTGTTTTAATCTCAAAAGGCAGAAAAGTGTGTAAACAATTCAGAATGAGTTTTGATGGTCCTCAAATATTAGAGTCGTCATGGATACAACTCAACACGAAATGCAGCGGAATAAATGTTCGTCACTTACACTTATCGTTGTTTACAAAATGTTTCTTACCTCAAGTTGTCACTTAGATGTATTTTCAGATATACGCTAGCAACTATGTTGCTAGGTTTCAAATCAGCTTGATACAGTAAAGTGATAAACAGTAAATGAACACAGGATTTTATAGTGGTTCGATCCAAATAGATCTACGTCCACTCCTTAGCCGAAATGCTAAGAATTTCACTAGAAAAGTATACAGATTACAAGGATTCGCCTTTCCAGTTAAGTAGGCAGTGAGCTTTCGGCCTGGCTACTTGACAGCTATCCCGAATGCTAACGCCTTAGCATTCTATTGATATTTATTATCTAGCGAGCGTTCAGCCGTTTGCTAGTGATCCTTCGTTAGTTGGCTTCTCTAGCAGCTTGTAAGTGGAAGACGAATGCTGATACCGTCTGCTTCATATCTGCTAGGAATTCTTCTTAGCACACTAGTCTATTACAACTCAATGTAAAACTTATACAGGACTTTACAAAGTGTGCTAGATTCTCTAAAGTTCGGCAAATGATCGACCAACTAACTAAGGTTTGATCCAACAAAACCTTTTACAAATGGGTCCTAAGGGAGATTTTAGAAATAATTTCCCAACAATTTCCCCCTTTTTGGTGCGATCAAAGCTTACTATCATTTGCTGACCATAAGTGGAAGAATGTATGTGCTTTACAAGGCTATGCTATTCTATCAATCTAACACAGAGTTTTTTCCAACTAGGTTCGAGCAAAAAAAGATTGTAATCAAATTCCCCCTCAACAGGTGCTGGGGAATATTTCTCGATTAAATATGAGTGAATGTTTGCACAAAGGTAATATGCTAGAAATTCTAGCACCCATCAAATCAGCAAGCATTCATCAATCAAAATATAATCTCCATATCCACATGCAACCATATCCACATGCATAAATTGTTGAGTACACCAGAAGTGTAAGTCAACTAGAGCACACCAGTAAAAATCAGAGGTGGACAAAGAGAATTTGTCTAAGTCTGATCCAATTTTATATATGATATTGCAAGTTCAAGTACAAATTGGATTCAGAAAGTAAAAGATAATGAAAAGATTGGACCTTGACGTTCATGAGCCGGGTGCTGGCTTGTCCTTCTCGCTGTCCGCTGAATTTGATGAGTTGCTCTTCTGGATATCAGCAAGCCTCTCCATGGTAAATTTCATGAAGTTCTCAAGGAGATTTGTTCCTGTTTCTCTTTCAGCAGCCTCACGCACCAGTTGTTTGGCCAGCTTCTCCTGCTCCATTGCAATCTTTTGCAGTTGAAGTTCATGCTCCTTTCTTTGCAATTCTAATCTAGCTTCTTGTTCTTTTCTTCTTGACTCCTCCTTCGCCTCTTCTTCTTTTCTCCTTAACTCCTCTTTCTTTGCGGCTAACTCCTCATTTTCTTTTCTTGTTCTTTCTTGGTCTGCCTTTCTTCTTTCTTCCCCCTCTTTGATTGCAGCCAAAAAGTTGATACCATAAGCCACCACTGTGTCGGTTAGGGTTGTCTTGGTTTCGGCTAAATCCTTCTAAACGACCTCCAGTCCTGCCTTATTCTCAGAAATAGCCAACTTGTTTTCAGCAGACTCTGACCGAACATAGGATACATCGCTTCGAACTTCATCAATTTCTCTTCTCAGGTGGGTGGTTGCCTCTGCTACTCTTCCATCAATGGCTACTTGCAAATAAGAGTTAAAGGCTTCAGCTATCTCCGCATTCAATGGAAAGGGTATCTGTAGTGAGGTTATTGGAGTGGCATTGAAGGAAGTAGTCGTAATGAGTTCTTGACTTGTTGGAATAGATGGTTGCTGTACTCGACTAGTACTCACATCAACATATGCTTGATAACAGACTTCCTCATGCATTATCCGATTAGCAGCATCCAGAATTTGTGCGGTCTCCTGGACAATCCGAGCCTCTGCTTCTTGAGCTTCCTTGACTATTTCCTGAATATCAATGTTCAGGAATTTGGCTAACTGCATATCTCGGTAGTCAAATTCCAGAGCAGCACGCTCAGTGGCCTGTGCCGCTATTCGAGCTTTGAGTTTCTCTGCCTGTTGAATTTTATACTCCATCTGTCGTTTCCTGTAAGCAACAGCAGCTCTTGCTTGACGCTTGGACAGTTCAACCCTGGCATCAGAGTATCCATCAGGTGCGAAGGTGGATTTGGGTAATCCTGCAGTCTTTGAGAGAAAACGGTGTTCTCGGATGGCTTGAAGTTTTCACATCACTTGCTTATCCGAGAACTGTTTCATCCCCGGAACTTGATCCATCCAATCGAAACACTAACGTTCCTCACGTCTCCAGAAGTTTAAGCCCTTAGCTGCAAAGACCAGTGCTTTTTCTTCAAAACAGAGTTGATGCATAACGTAATCAAACTTCTTCCATCGTCGAAACTCTTCTGTTAACAAGCGTCCTTCCGACGTTGATTCATCCAATACGGTATGGAATAAGTCAGCAATGGCTCTTTCCGTTTCGGATTGAACAAACAACTCTATCTCTTCAACCATAGGTGTGAGATCAGAGTTGGGCAATTCTTCAGGATAGACCGTTGCACACCATTGACCGATTCTCCGTAGATGATAGCGAGGTCCAGGCAAGCCATTGAGAGGCACTCGGAGGGGAGTATCTGATCCAGATGTTACCTTCCTCAGGTATTTGGCATTGAAAATCTCCTCAGATTCTCCATCAGAATCAGAATCAGAAATGCAAGATGATTCAAGATCAGTGAACAGAGAATCATTTTCTTCGACAGGCGAGTGTGAATCACAGAGAATGAAATCAACCTGTTCTTCAGTACCTCGAGCTCTACTCGATTCTGCATCAGTTAAGGCTTGAGACCTCAGTAATTTGGAGAGTGCTTTATCTGATAATTCCTCTTCTTCAATGATTGTCTGCTGATCAGATGAGGGATTGAGAATTGTTTCCTCTTCTGAAGCAGCTTTCCCTTTTCCTTTCTTCCTGGCCTTGTCTGCTAGGCGTTGCAGTTCATCAGCAGGATCTTCAGCATCATTTATCATGGTGATATCTGCTAGATTGTCTGTCGTGCCCTCGTTCACTGCTGTAATCGGATTTCCTTCAACAACAATATCCACTGTTGTGAATTGATCCACTTGTTCTGCTAATACGTCATCCACTATATTAGACTCTTTGGCTCTGCTAGCATTGACTCCTCTGCTAGCACTGCATTCCTTGTTAGCTTGTTCGTCTGATATAGTATCTTGTGAAGATATAGCATAGTTTCCAGTGCTTTTACTTTTCTTCGCAGTGTGTTCTTCTAGTTGCGTCTGTTTAGCAGCTCTCTTCTGAGCCATAAACTCTTCAGCAACAGACTTGACTCGCTCGAAGTTTCTATCTCTTCCTTCGAATGTTAGGTATCTAATGAATTTCTGATAATTCCTCTTCTCAATTTCCTTGAGGGTGGCCTCGCGCTGTCTCTTCGTTTTCCTTGTTTCCTTAGTGCGCTCTTCCATATTTCTGAGAGGTTTAGGAATGTAGTCTGGATCAGCTTCAGCGTTTCCCTCAGTGTTAATCTCAGTAGAGTCCTGCTCTGCTGTCACATCAACAGCAATTCGATCAACATCTTCAGCAGATTTCTTCTCTACTTCCGCTTTTTCCAATTCTTCCTTGTCGGTAAGTAATACCAACTTTCTCTTGGTCTTCTTCTTTGCTTTAGGTACAGGAGAAGTATCTGTAGTTCTCTTCTTTGTTTGGTATGGTAAAGCCATGTCTCCGAGAATAATCGGATGTTGTTCTGCTTCCCTTGAAGTCATAATATCATTGATCTGATCAGCCAGTAAATTCCCTAACTTCTCAATTTCTTCGAGATGTGTGAAGCAATGCTCTGTTTCAGCATTTGTTCTCAACACTGCTATTTCCTCGTCTGTCATAGGGATGGAGGGTTGTAGTATTTGCACGGCTAAATTTGCTTCATCAGATTCTTCAGGGGAGGTAGGTTTATTCTTGTCTACATTGGACTTTCCTTTCAACTTTCGAGGATTCCTGACATTGACCGGCTTAGGCTTGTGTCTTGTTACAGGAATGTTTGCGTTCTTCTTGGCATGCTCTGCCCACCGTTCAAATATGAACTCAGCCCAATTACCCTTAACATTATCGTTTAACGCCATCATCATGGCATACTTCTTAGCAGATAGCTCCGAGTAAGAACCAGCATCGCACTGGAGCATCTTTATTACTATATCTGCAAGTAGTTTGTATTCGTCTGTCAATGTGTTGATTGAGGTGTTAACCTTAAACGTACTTGGTTGCCCTTTCTCTCCTGACTTTTTCCAGCGGTTCCACCTCCTTTCCATTTCAACTACATCATTCACCTTATATTGAGAGATTTTGGTTCCAAAATTTCGAAGTCCAAAAATTCGAGACAGCAACTCAGCATTAACCTCTACAATATTCCCATACACACATGTCCTAAATGACTTCTGATCATCACTCATAACTGCTCTAGCATAGAATTCAGCAACCATATGCGGATGAAATTGATCAGGTTCAGCAGTGAGATACTTTACCAGTAACTCAGAATCAATGAGATTTAGGATCCACTTGGGAAAGTGTTTGCTGGCGAGAGGCATGTACAGAATCCTGTCTTTCATGATCTGGGCCACTCGTCTCCGTTCCGCCGAATGAGTGGACAGCTTCTTCTGTCTGGCCATAGTTACTAATGTGCAGTAAGGAATGGACTCATCTATGTCTTCCTTCTTCTCAATTCCAGTGAAACCGGGTGCATGTCGTACATGCAGGGGTGAGCAGGCGGTGGAGGGATAGATAAATGAGGGTTGTTGAAATTGAATCGCTTCGGAGTTTCCAGTTGGTAAAGATTCTGTATTTGGTGAATGGTTTGATTCCTGACTTGAGGAGGTTGGAGAATTTTGGTTTGAAGCCATGGTTGGGTAGTTTAGGAAGTTTGTGGAGGTTGGAGAGGGTTTTGCAGGGACGAGAGATGAAGGGTTTCGAAAAGAATGGTAGAGATTTGAAATCTAATTAGTGGGTAGAAGATTTCGGAGTACGAGAAGAAATTGACGATGAGGATTGTATGCACTTTAATTTCAATCAACGGTTGGGGTAGAGAGTGAGATCGTGTGAATATGCACGTCTTCAAGAACTTGAGTGCTGGTGACGTGGCTCAGCCCTATTCGTTGCCGCCGTCTGCGTATATTAAATGCGCCTCATCATGAAAGATACTGTTCCGCGCCTGATTTGAAATCTTCAGCAGCCAAAATTAGTAGAGATGATCAGAAACTACCACGTATTCCAACGTAGCGTCATTGGGCGTATATAAAATTCAATTTCTTGCATAGCTTTTCATGTATTATCGAAATTTCCTCCGATTTGACCTTCACTTAAGGCAATTACTGTTCTCCTCAAGGCAACCGTTCATATTCCGAGATCAGCAGTAATCATAATTATCTCTATAAATATGATGGGTAAACGATTCAATGGTACAATCTCCTTGTGTACACTCTTCTAGCGATCGTTGCAATTCTTCTCATCCTTTCTAAAAGAAATCCTTCCTTCAGAAGAAAATGGAATTATCCAGTACACTCTTCGTTCCTCAACACAGGATCCTCTGTGATTCTGGGTTATATGAAGAGTATGAAACAGAGTACCATATAGCAGAGGGGGTTATGTCAAGGCTTCATGCGAGTGGCGTGGGCAGATTCGTATCCCTGACCCCTCATACATTCCACAGAGGACTACTTCAGCAGTTCATCCGATCATGCAAACCCATCGGAGACGCCATTGTTGGTGTCTTCAGGGATCAATTGGAGATGTGGACGGTGGATACCTTTGCTTCAGAATTCGGTCTACCGAGAGGGCCAATTTCCGTTCAGGACTATCGCAATGATGAAATAGCTCCGGAGTGGTCTTCATGGATGAAATGGAGGCGTTCATCCGAGCTTGAGTTCTCGCCGACTCCATCAGCATATGGATTGCAGACACGATACCAGGTTCTCTTCGAAATAGTCTGTGGTATGGAGGTGGGAGAGAATCCTGAGGACATGATGTTCTCTCGTGATGTATGGAAAGCCATGATGGCTATTGATGATAGGGCGAATGTTGACTGGGCTAATTTCATCTATCAGAGAGTGCGGCGAAGTGTTCAGCAGTTCCCGCATCTTCATCTTCCTTACGGAATGCCATTGAGTTGGTTGTTTGAGCAACGATATCAGGATCTTACTCTAGGTCCCTCGAACCTTCGAGGAGTAGATTTTTATCCATTTGTGCCTTTGTCACCCTTCTGAATTGGTTGTACCCTCTGTTTATGTAAATATTTTTGTTGATCTATATAAGAAGATGTCTAGGTTTCATTTTAAACAATCTCATATATACTTGCCCAATATCAAATATGTGCTTGATAATAACCTTGTGATAAGCAAATCTCATGATGAAATTTGTATTAATTCTGCTGAGTATACTTCTGCTAAGGTCCTAGCAGATGGATGTTTAGTAGCAGAGCTATATGTTCTGCTGAAAACGTAGCAGATACCACTTTTGAAAACATGTAGCAGAGTTCTCGTTATCTAGCAGAGATATCATTTCTAGCAGAGTACTCAACCTCTAGCAGAGTTCTCGTCTCTAGCAGAGATATCATCTTCTAGCAGAGACCTCATCTCTAGCAGAGATATCATCCTCTAGCAGAGACCTAATCTCTAGCAGAGTACTCATCTCTAGCAGAGACCTCATCTTCTAGCAGAGTACTCATCTCTAGCAGAGTACTCATCTCTAGTAGATGGAACGACGACCTTCAATGCGTGCGTCTCTCCATGCGTCGATTATTTTCAAGAAACACTTTGACTGATCTGACGTGGCGCCTGTCCATTCGTCGTATAACAGATGATCATTAACTCTTGTTGACTGAATCGAATCGACTCTTCAAGAAAAGAGTTATGATTTTTCCTTTATAAATACCCTTCTTGTGAATAACTTTATCACCACAAGAACTCCTTTTCTGAATTTTTCCCTTATTTGTTAAAAAATCTTCAAAAAAATGGATTCACCCGGTCAATCTCTGGAGTTGCGCCGAAACCAGATTCTTCATGAATCTGGTTTGTACTCCCTGTATGATAACAATCCTATAGTGGCAGAAACCGTTATGTCGAAGTTGAATCGAAGTGGATTGACCCAATTCGTTACTGCCACTCCAAGATGTTTCCAAGGTGATGTTCTTCGAGAATTTATCGAGGACTGCTCAGTGGAAGGAGATGCCATCTATGGTTCTTTCCGTAGCAAAATAGTCTGCTGGTCACCGGACTTCTTTTCCCGACGATTCGGCCTTCCCAGAGGTTCCGGGTCAGTATTCGACTACCGCGTGACGGACATCGCCCCTGAATGGTCAGCGTGACAGAAGTGGAGACGATCTCCTTCGTCTGAGTTTTCCCTTTCTGTCTCAGCATACGATCTGCAGATTCCTTATTGGGTGCTCTTCCGTGTTGCTAACAATATGTTGAACGGAGAGAGTCTTGATGACACTTCCTTTGCAAAGGAAACATGGCAGATCATGATGGCTATTGATGATGGGGTCGAGATCGATTGGGCGAAATACATCTTCGACAATGTTCAAGATTGTGTCCAATATCACCCTGCTGTGCCTCTGCTGAATGGAATGCAGCTTAGCTGGCTGCTGGAGCAGAGCTTCCCTCGGATAGCGGAAGGACGTTCGAACCTTGTAGATGCGGACTTCTTCCCGTTTAAGCCTCCTTCTTCATAGAATAGCCGTCATATATTGTTTTCAATTTTCTCATCTTCCTTTGTAATGAAGTTTGTCAATGAATGAAAGGATGTATGGATTCTGCACAACTATATGTTGTTATCTGTCATTTGCTGAAAAATCACAACCAAGTTCTGCTTAGCATTCTCAGTATTAGCAGATTGCTATGATGAATATTCTTCAGCAGATGTATTCTTATTCCAGAATATTTAACGATGTCTTCATGTGATCCCAGAGATAAAGATAAGAATAACATCTCATTCAATACTCTGTCTCGGATATGCTTGCAACAGTATCCTAGCAAACTGTTCTGTGATTGTGTTGAATTTCTGTGGCAATTCTCCTGTGTCTGATGTAAGCTATAATTTTCTACACAGGGTCATCAAGTGCTTTCATTGAAGACGATAGGTTTCTGTCTTAATCAATGGATTTGGGATATCCTTTGGTGTCTTCTTTGAGCATTCGTGGAAGATAACGCCATAATACTCAGGTAGGTCGACTTGCCGTAAATAGCTGTATCAAGATAGGTGGTGTTTCCCAACTCGTCGAGACTCCTCGACTTCCGCCCTCTGAGTTGAGTTGACAAGACACTTTTTGGGAGAATGTACCCTCTGAGGAGAGAACCACAATCTTGCTATATATAACATCCCACTTGTTGTCTTGGACTCCATCTCTTCCACATCATTGAGCATATCATTTTCTTGTTTCAGAAATGCATCACATTACCATTGCTCCAAGCGATTTAAGCGTTACTCGCAACCAGATTCTTCATGAATCAGGGTTGTATTATGAGTATGGAAACAACTGTCGCGTTGCAAATTTTGTTATGGGGGCTCTTCATGAGAGTTGTCTGACCCAATTTCTGATGACTATGCCATCACGTTATTAGAAACGAGCTCTACAGAGCTTTATCTTCAGATGCCAAACCACTGATGACGCCATTTGGGGCTCCTTTGATAACCAAGTGGTTTGTTGGACTCCGGCCCTCTTCTCTCAGAAGTTTGGCCTTCCACGGGGTCCCATTCGCGTTATGGATGTCTACCGCCATATGACTGCTCCAGAGTTCGGCTACTGGGATAAGTGGAGGCAGTCGGATAACTATGACTTTTCACCAACTCCATCATGCTTGGAGTTGAAAGAGGAGTATAGAGTCCTCTTTGACATTGTTAGCAATGTCACTTTTGGAGTTCCTGCTGACAACTACGTGTTCAACCCAAGGATCTGGAGGGCCATGATGGCCATTGATTCGGAGATGAAGAACGTTGACTGGGCAGGGTTTTTCTTTGAGGGGGTGAAGGAGTGCATCGACCTCTTTCCTCAGGTTCCGCTGCCAACTGCCATGCAGCTGAGTTGGTTGCGGAGCGGAGGTTTCCTCATCTTGTCTCCGAAGGCATCCCTTTGATGGGATTTGACTTTTATCCCTTGAGGGTTCACTTTCCTAACTCGGGTTGAAGAATGTTTCGAATTCTCCTCCTTTTGACATCCACAAAAATATTGATAGTTTTGTAGCACATGATGGTGTAGAGTTGAATATATCTGACATCTCTGTTCAGTAAGGTTGTGTAGCTTTTGAAGTCTGTCGTCCTTCTGTTGAATGAATATGCTAATTTAGATTCCTTCTTTTTGTGAATCTTCGTGTAGACTCTTTTCAACTGTTTTTCATGACATTTTTCAACATTTCATAATGTAGTAATGTCAAGATATTTTCAGCAAGCCGATTGTTGGGAAATTTGGCTAAGTTTCCTTTCCCCAGTAGCTACTTGTTTAGATTCTAGTTTTGGTGTTTTGGTGGATCAAATCCTAAGTCCTACCAGCGTCAGTTTGTCTCTAGAATAGCTCTAGTCTCAAATGTAAAGTCCTGTTTAGGTCTTTTGAGTTGTAAGTCGCAGCTGATCAAGACTCATGCTGGCACTGTTCACCAGCATGAGAAGTGCTTACCACTGGTTACTGCTCACCAGTTGGAAAAGTCTCATCCGAAGGCGGCTGACAAAGACTCGTGCTGACACTGTTCATCAGCATGAGAAAGAGCTCACGACTGGCTACTGTTCACCAGTCATGGGAGATTCCAAGAGTTAACATCCAGACAAATTGGTAGACTCAGATTGTGCCAGCGCAAGTCACCAGCAGAGACTGCCAGCACAAGATCACCAGAATGATCTACCAGTCGGATGTTACCAGCAGAATTCCAGATTCTCTCTCCCAGAGTCTTAGAGACAAAAAGAAGATTCGTCTGAGGAATAAACTGACAAAGTATGACTTTAAGGGAGGATACCTTAAAGTCTATCAGTTCAAGACACCAGTTCCGATTCCTCGTACTGACGAATAGTGCCGTTCTGACATAAAGAGATCAATGTCAGATAAAGTGGACAAAAGCATGGCGCTTTCCGGAAATTCCTACCTGCCGCCGTCTGAAGGACATACGAGGACAGAGACCTTTTCCGGATGTGTCCAAACGGCTAGAAAATTTGAATGGGATCCCGCGTCTATAAATACCTGGGATCCATCAACATTCAATACTCTTCACCTACCGAAAGACTGCAAATTTATTACGCTCAAGCAAGTAGAAGCACATACACTTTCGAGGCCTTTCTAAAGGCTATCCGTGTGTTGATTTATCAAACACGAGACTTCAAGCTTCCAGCTTGTAAGTTACTGATCTCTTTGGTGTTCTTTCTCTTCTGAGGAAGTTCACAGCAGCTCTTGTGCCAGCCAGCACTCGAGTTATTACGGGCTTTTGCCGTATTGAGAAGATACGTTCTTGGGAGAACTAAACACCCAGTGAAGCTGTGGAGGTTGAAGTGACGTGCTCGCACTCCACCAGCTGATCAGAGTTGAAGAAGGAAACAAGACCGGGAGCGGTTGATCTAGCGAAGTGGTGGACAAGGGTCGCACCAGCTAGAGATAGATCGTAGGCAACTTGTACCTGATTACTCTATAGTGAATTTCCAGTGCTACGACTGGAGAGTGGACGTAGATCAGTTGATCGAACCACTATAAATCCTTTGTCTTTTATCAGCTTTCTGCATTTCATACTGATTTAAAACCCAGCATCCAAGTGCTGGTGTATATCTGAAAACTGATATAACTGTGCAAACAAGGCTAAAAATATTCTAAGTCTTGAGCTACCAGCTGACGAGCCAGTCGCCAGTCAGCTGAGTACGCAGAGTGCAAGTTGACTTACCAGCTGACAAGGTCCCAGTCAGCTGAGTAACCAGCAGAGTGCAAGAAACGATTAACCACATTTTCCGCTGCCAAGTTATACCCTGATAAATCCGGGACCAACAAGTGGTATCAGAGCAGTCGGTTCTTATAGACTGATTGTTTCTGAGTCGCTTAGGACCGAGATCCACATTTCCTTGCGCTCTATTTGTTTGTCTATTTGATTAGCTCAGGTACATCAAGATGAATATTCCGAAGCTACTCGACTACAAGACTGTGAAGCATGATATATGGCGAAAGAGGTTGCTCATTTCTCTAAAGAGCATCCATCCGGAAATGAAAGATGTGTTGGAGAAAGGACCAATCGAGATCACCATGATACAGCACCAGCTAGGAGATCGTCCAGCTGCTGTGATCCCAAAGCCTCAAGGCGAATGGAACGCCGAGGACAGGAAGCGGAATCAGTTGGATTCCATTGCTCACGAGTTGATCCTGGCTTCTCTTCCAGAGTCGCTGATGGAGGAAGCCCTCCAGTTTGACAATGCCAAGGGAGTATGGGATTACCTTGATAGCCTATGTCAAGAAACTGATCAAATGAAACGCAACAAATTGCAGGTTGCGGTGGACAAGTATGAGTCCTTCCAGATGCTGCCTGGAGAAACCATCAAGGAGATGGAGGCGAGATTCAACGCCATCGTCAGCGAGCTAAAGTCCCTGGACAGGAAGTGCTCAAATGAAGATCTTAATGCCAAGATCCTGTCCAAGATGCCCAAGGAGGACTGGTTCGTGAAGACCACAGCTCTGAAGGAGAAGGACCTGTCCAAGATGACTCCCAAGGAGTTATTTGCTCAGTTGCAGGCACACGAGTGGGATATCCAGATGGTGAACAAGAATGAGGCCATCTGGAACATGGGATCCCCCAGCATCAAAGCTCAAGACGAAGCTTACTTCGTCAAGAAGGACTTCAAATGGAAGCACAAGAAGCCCTTCCATGCTGACAGACCTGCTGCCCAGCACAACCAGCAGAAAGAGATCCCAGCCACATCGGGATCTAACTCAAAAGACAGCGAGAGCTCTATCGCTGACCTTGAGCAACAGATGAAGAGACTGGCCGTTCTCCTGGAGAAAGCCAAGTCGAAATAGGGAGTATCTCTAAGCTCATCTGATGGAAAATTCATCAAGAGAGCTCCCCGTGCTTGCTATCAGTGCCAATCCCCTGATCACCTTAAATTTGAATGTCCACAGGTGGAAAAGGGTGAGCGGGAAAGGCTGAAGAAGCTTTTTGAAGAGCGTGCATCCAAGGCCATTGCCAAGGCCATGCTGACCAGGACAGAAGTTCCTGACATTCCTGACCATGACGACGGAGAGTATGAGTCAGATGAAGAGTCAGAAGAGGAAGCTCTACTGGCACTTATGGCAGCCTTCGGAGAAGAGTCAGCTGAAGGAAGTGCTGACAGTGAAGAGGCACTTGCAGCTGATGATCAGGTACAATCATCAGCTTCCCCAATGCATATCATGCCTTCTATCAGTTTAGACGATTCTGAGTCGCATTGCTCCGACTCAGAAGCTGTCACTATAG
The DNA here is from genome assembly GCA_026898455.1 of Plectranthus barbatus. Taxonomy (NCBI): domain Eukaryota; kingdom Viridiplantae; phylum Streptophyta; class Magnoliopsida; order Lamiales; family Lamiaceae; genus Plectranthus; species Plectranthus barbatus. The sequence goes on from JAPKLW010004021.1 coordinate 25,450, forward strand.
ACATTCTTCAAAAAGAATTTTTAAAATTTTATGAAATAAAGAATGTCTTGGCTGGCGAAAATGCTTCGCTGAAAGATCAAGTTTCTATTTTGACCAAGGAGATTAAAAAATCGAGGTCAGTCAGTGAAGAGCTAGCCACTTTGAAAAAGACTCACTTTGAGTTGCTCCAAAATTTTCAAATTACAAAAACTGAGCGAGATAATTTTCACAATCTCGTTCTGGAGCAAGAAAATAAAATAAATTTTCTAAATAAAGGCTCAAAAGACTTGGAAGCAGCTCTAAGTCATTGGAGAAAGCCTTCTGATAAGTCCGGATTGGGATTTACAAAGGATTTGAGCATAAACCAACCCGAACTCTCAGCTCATAAGGGTAAGGGCAAACTGGTAAATGCATCAGCACCAGCTGGTAATACCAGTCAGTCCCGAATGGCTGATCAGCACAGGAATAATAAGACCAGATACATAGGTGAGTCATCTCGACAAAATCCTGAACTGGCAAAATCCTCTGCTGACAGGACGCCAGCACACCCAAGGACGCAGACTAAGCCGAAATATTCTAAGGCAAGGAAGTCAGCGTCAGCTGCCAGTGGAATCCGACAGCCAGCACCAGCTGTCCAGAGATTCCACGCCCAACCTTACAAGTATGCCAGTTGCCAGCATGCTTACAAGGGATCCAAATCTCAGCGGAATACTGAGAGAAGGATATCTCCCGATAGGAGGAACACCTATTGGAGGCCTGAGCCCAATCAAAACCTTTTCTCAAGGGCTGGGAAGGCTAATCATCGTGGTCCACAATTCCAGAGACCACCAAGGCTACACAAGCGGTCGGAAAGAAATTTCCGACACCCTCGGAGGAAGAATACTTCCAGAGGAACCGCACACACAGCCACACCTTCCAAAAACAAATCCATGCATTATTTTAAAAGGAAGGGAAAGGCCACAAGTGATGTCAGCAAGGGTAACACCGAGCTGAAGATTACTCAAGTCTGGATTCCAAAAGGAATGATCCAGAGATCTAACCCTGCAGGACCCGCTGATGATCGGGGACCTAAATAATTTCATTTTCTTGCAGGAACAGGATCATGCAACACAGCTTCAGAGATCGAGCGAGTGGATCATAGATAGTGGTTGCTCGGCTCATATGACTGGTGAGGAGTTCCTATTTTCTGAGCTCACTAAGGTCAGAGGACCTCCAGTTATTTTTGGTGATAACTCCAAGGGCAGAGTTATTAGCAAGGGCTGCATCGAGAAGGATGATGTCAGAATCGTGAATGTATCCCTTGTCACCAATCTGAAGCACAACCTCCTGAGCATCAGTCAGCTGTGCGACAATGGTTATACCATTGTGTTTGACAAATCAGGGTGCCAGATCAAGAATGAAGAGTCTGGCGAGACCAAGCTGAAAGGTGTCAGGAAAGGAGGTCTCTATGTTGTTGACTGGCAAAGCGGGAAGACTGATACATGCTTTGTAGCCACCAGTTCCATGGAAACTAACTGGCTGTGGCACAAAAGGTTAAGTCATCTAAATTTCAAAACTATTAATTATCTAACCAAGCATGATCTTGTAGATGGTCTTCCCAAGGGCGGGTTCAAGAAGGAAGGAATTTGCAAAGCTTGCCAGCAAGGCAAACAAACTAGGAAGTCCTTCAAGAACCAGTCGCCAGTCTGCCCCAGTACCAGTCAGGTACTCGAGTTGTTACACATGGACCTGTTTGGACCAGTAACACCGCAAACCATTGGAGGAAGACGATATTCGCTGGTGGTAGTCGATGACTACTCGCGCTATACCTGGGTAAAGCTTCTCAGAACCAAGGATGAGGTGAAGATCATTCTTCCAGAGTTGATCATCCAAGCTCAGAAACAGAGAGAAGCTGTGGTGAAGCGGATTCGTTCAGACAATGGGACTGAATTCTGCAACAGTCTGCTGATGGATTTTTGCGCGGAGGCCGGGATCAAACATGAGAGATCTACTCCAAGGCAACCGCAGCAAAATGGACTGGCAGAACGTAGGAACAGGACGCTGAAAGAAGCGGTCCGGTCCATGCTGGCTGAGTCCGGCTTGGGACAGAGTTTCTGGGGAGAAGCGTTGGTGACTGCCTGCTACACTCAGAATAGAAGCGGGATCAACGACAGACTCCAGAAAACTCCCTACGAAGTGTATTTTGGTCGTAAGCCTTCTATAGCTCATCTTCGTGCATTCGGTTCACCATGTTATATCCATAATAATGGGAAGTCGAAGTTAAATGCTTTCTCGCCTAAGGCTGATGAGGGTGTGTTTGTCGGATATGGACATCCCTCTCACAAGGGCTATAGAGTATTTAACAAGACTACACAGCTTGTGGAAATAACATGCAATGTTGTTTTTGATGAAGCTACTTTAGTGCGCAGGACCTTACGCCAACTGGCTGAAGATGTTCCTGAGGTCGAGGATGTCAGCGACCAGTTGGGCAGGAATTCTTCCGATGCTCAACCAACTGGTTCGACTAGACCTATGAATGGATCATCTTCTCAACCAGTTACCTCAGGTGCCCATCAGCAACCTGAGAGGGTCAGTGATGCAAATGACCTTGCTGAGACCTTACACTCAATCTCCCTGAGTGGATCTAGCAAAAATCAAGGGGGAATTCCGACTGGAATCTTTGAGCCAGAAGACAACGATGAACCAGCTGGAATAGAGGTACCAGCTGATACTGACAACGTTGGTGAAGGTTCAGGAAGCCAGTCAGACAGTGGAGCTGATGAAGAAGTTCTAACTGGTGAAGGTCAACCACCAGTTGCAATTCCAGTTCCGACTGGTGAAGGTCAATTGCCAGTTGCAGTTCCAGCTCCGACTGGTGAAAATGTGGAAGCACCAGTTATCAGGACAGAAGAACCTATTTCACAGCCGGCACCAGCAGTCGCTGGTCCTCCCAAATGGCTGAGGGATCACCCATCCGATGCTATTCTCGGTGATCCGGAAGGTTCTGTCCAGACTCGACACGGCAGTGCGCTCCTAAGTTGTTTTATTTCTCAAATGGAACCTACTTCCATAGGAGTTGCGCTAGAATCTGCTGATTGGATTAATGCCATGCAAGAAGAGCTTGCTGAATTCACTCGCAATAATGTTTGGGACTTGGTGGAGAGACCATCACATCAGTCAGTGATTGGCACCAAGTGGGTTTTCAAGAACAAGCGAGATGAGAATGGCACCGTGGTCAGAAACAAAGCTCGTTTAGTCGCCAAAGGTTACAGGCAATGTGAAGGCATCGACTTCGATGAGACCTTCGCACCAGTTGCAAGAATGGAGGCGATACGGCTGTTCCTTGCTTATGCAGCGTATCACGGCTTCACGGTGTTCCAGATGGACGTGAAGAGCGCCTTCTTGAATGGCAAACTAAAGGAGGAGGTTTATGTCGAGCAACCTCCAGGCTTTGAGATAGGCACCAAAGTGTACAAGCTGAGAAAGGCCTTGTATGGATTGAAACAGGCGCCCAGGGCTTGGTACGAAACGCTGTCACAATTCCTTATCAGCAATGGATTTTGGAAAGGGAAGATTGATAGGACTCTCTTTCTTCTCAAGGATGGAGGTGACATGCTAATGGTGCAGATCTATGTTGATGACATCATATTCGGATCAAGGAATATAACTCTCTGCGAGAAGTTTTCTCAACTGATGCAGACATCATTTCAGATGAGTATGATGGGCAAGTTAACATACTTTCTCGGACTCCAGGTCCAGCAGTCAGCTGATGGAATTTTTATCAGCCAGCGGAAGTATACGAAGGAGTTAATTCAGAAGTATTGCCCAGAGAAAACTAAGTCCCTCAGAATACCTATGAGCACCAGCTGTCAGATATTTCTTGATGAGCAAGGTGAATCAGTTGATCCTACCATCTACCGAGGAATCATTGGATCACTTCTCTATCTCACAGCCAGCAGACCCGACATTTCGTACTCAGTCGGAGTGTGTGCCAGATTTCAAGCCAATCCGAAAAGGTCACACATGGAAGCTGCAAAGAGGATAGTAAAATATCTGAAGGGGACTGAATCTCTTGGAATATGGTATCCCAGAAATGATGAGCTTACACTCATTGGATATTCAGATTCAGACTTCGCTGGATGCCGTATTGACCGAAAGAGTACCAGTGGTACGTGTCAGTTTCTAGGACACAAGCTAATCAGCTGGTTTAGCAAGAAGCAGCACTCAGTTGCTACTTCTACCACTGAGGCTGAGTATGTTGCCGCTGCCAGTTGCTGTGCTCAAGTTATCTGGATCAGGCGGCAGCTGAGGAGGTGATACATTACTCCATGGTGCAGAGGATGGAGCCAAGGGATCTGTTCCCAGACCTTGATGATAAGGCTCGTCGTCCTGCCAGTCGCCCCCGATCTACAGATGCCTCGACATCAACTTCCGGGCGACCAGCAGCATCCTCTAAATCACCAGCTAGGCGTGCACGTACTGAAAGGCGACCTTACATGCTCTGCATCCAAGAGCATCAACTGATTGATGAGGATGCCTTCCAGTCGCGAGTGACAGGGGTACATCGGTGGGAGCACCGCGGGGCAATGGCATTTCTAAATTCACGAGTGCCAGAGCCTTCAGCATTCAACATCATCCCCTTCAGCGGACTCCCCCACCAGTCGGTATACGCTTCGAGAATCTCTGACTGGTGTCTGCCCCTGCAGCCAGTGGAATACTACAATTCCACTCTCTATGAGTATGCTGAAAACATCACGGCGGAGGTGGAGAATGCCGTCAATGACGAAATGATATCCAGCTACCGAAGACTCTGGAGGGTGGATCCGGAACTATGTCTGGAGTTCCGGAGGTGGAGGATTTTTAACCGATGCGAGCGCCTGCTGACAGTGGAGAAGCGGGCGGTCCTCTATGCCAGGCTGGGTCTTGGCTACTGGAGAGCGGAGGAGGAGTGGGCTCATGCCTTCATGGGCACTGATCCTGATTGCCCCCAGCAGCTGTCTACAAGGAGGATCAAGTGCCGCTTGCTGCAAATCGCTGAGTATAGGCAACTGACTGGAAGCTCCGGCCTCCCGCCACTGAAAAAGATCAAGTTACCCTTCCTCCAGTTTCGAGTCACCAGTCGGGGGTACCAGCTGACGTACGCGCTCCGTCGCCTCAAAGTGCTGGTTACCCTCCCGAGGATCCCTCCCTACCATGCTATATTGTTCGACATGGCTGCCTGCGCTCTGCTGGTAGATCACTTAGTAGAGGAGGATCCCTCTCGTGGTTGGTGGCTGACCCTTGCCGTCCCTCCTGTTCCTATTGTCTCGGGCGATCTCGTCCCTGATTCCATGGACTGGCAAGTGGTGGAATTCACAGCCCCAACAGTTGTTTCTGAACAAGTCCAGCCAGCTCCAACAGCAGTGCCAGTGGTGGAATCAGCTGAGGTACCAGCTGTCGAGGTGCCAGTGGTGGAATCAGCTGAGGTACCAGCAGTCGAGGTACCAGCGGAGGAACCAGCTGCAGCAGCAGTACCAGCGGAGGAGCCAGCCCCAATGGACGAATCAGCTGAATCCGAACCAGCAATGGCTCCTTCCGCAACTGATGTACCTTCCTCTTCCCTGGAAGTATCAGCGCAGCCAATCTCCGAGATCCATCCTCCTGCGCAACTCATTGCCTTAATTGATGCCAGGCTGGATCAACGATTTTCCTCCTTCCGGACCGAGATGGCACAACAGATGGAGTCTGTAACCGCTGGAGTGTCCTCCTTTTTGGCGCGGATCCAAGAGGGGGAAAGTACGCGAGCACGTGCTGAGGCAGAGAGAGCTCGTCTTGCTGAAGAGGAGAGGAGAATTGCTGCTGAGGAAAGGGAGAAGAGCAGACAAGATATGGCAGCGCTCACTGAGATCCTGAGGTCGCTCACAAGCAGAACTCAATCACCAGGATCATCTTCTCAGCCATAATCTTGTTCCTTCATTTTGTTGTAAGTATTTGTATCTCTAGACTAGTCAGTTTTCTATCCTGTACTTGTAACTGCAACATATTAAATGGATTGATTACTGACAAGTTGATGACAATTCCTCATTGTCCAACAAATTGTCTAAGTATTTACTTACCAGCTGAACTTACACTTCCAGTGTAATCAGCACCAGCACTCGTATCACACACTTTAAATCTTTTTGCTCTGATCTCAATTTTCATATTTTAAACGAGCAATATCTCTCCTGGTTTGAGGGGGAAGATTTTTAGTTAGAGCTGATGTGAGGAAGTATTTTCATGGGTTTAGATCTGATAGGTTTTTTGTAAAACCCTGAAATACTTTGTAACTTTCCTCATCAGCTGAGTGCTCGCTGGTTAGGCTTTGATCGCACCAAAAAGGGGGAAATTGTTGGGAAATTTGGCTAAGTTTCCT
>JAPKLW010004022.1:0-31792 GCA_026898455.1 Plectranthus barbatus
CCTTCTCGAAAACCAATAATTGAGAGTTGGAACTCAGTTATGTTTAGTAGTCATTAACTATTTTTTATAAAAGCATATCGACCAGTTGCCGACTGTCAACTCTTTCTCCTTGAGCTAACGTTCAAGTGGTTAACTTCGTCTTAGTTGTCTCACCCACTTTTAGGGTTCTAGAGGTAGTTACCACCTCAGTTAGTCAAAGAAGAACTGGAGAAGATTCTCAGTCCCTGCTGGAACTGACGTTGACTTCTCGATATGCCCTTCAACTGAGTGACCTCCATCTACAGTTGGAGTTCGCTCTGTCTTGGAGCTTTCTATTCACATCCATTTAAGGTCTCAACTTGACTCTCTCAGTCGTCCCCACTCTAATGCCATGGTTGAGAAAATTTTTCAAGGTGCATTGAACCTTCTCAGTCAACAGAATCCTGACTAAGGAACTATCTTGCTAATCAAGGTTAAGTTGTAGGTATTCGACCTGATGCGGATCCTTCTGTGTCAGTTTTTGTGACAAATCCTTTCAGAATCCACACATTGATAATCTTAACCTCATCAGAATCTCTCATTGCCGTTCTACATTTCCTTTTCAAATAATGCATCCTATTATGATGCTTCATATCAAAAGGTGCAAGTTTGCAAGTTTGTCATGAAGTTGAATCCTTGAAAAAATCTTAGGGAGCTGATCTCAGTTATGTCCGAACATCTGCATAGGGCTTTCTTGGATTGAGAACTCTGTCATTGTGTTTCGCCTTCCAATCATGGTTAGTGTACTCATTTATGAGTTTTCGAACATCTTATTGCATAGGGGCAATCCTCCATTTATATTTTTCATAATTGAGTTGTCTCCAATTGTCTTGCCGATAGCTGGGAAGCCTCAGATTGTTCTTACAACAAGTTGGATGCTCCCAATTATCCTTCCGATATCTGGGAGTATTAGCTGGTTGTTTGGTAAGTTGTGACAATGAGCTGACAAACTATACAACTCTCATTAGTCTTTCTGTAGACTGAACTTTAGCTTTCTTGGGAGCTATCCTTAAAATATTTTTTGTGCAAAAGACAACTTTGTCATTCAAAACTCTTGAATTTTTGTTAAAAGATGAAATAATTTATTTTTGGTCAAGATTTCTTTCTTGAAAGCATCTGACTCAGCGTTTACATCTTCAGAATTTGTTTTCAAAACTGAGTTTTCAACTTTAAGTTTGCCAAAATCCCCAACAAGAGACCGAGCTTTACTCGACTCCTCAATTAGTTACCTGACTTGTGTCTTTCAAAAATGCTTTTCCAAAATGTTTTTTTTTTTGCAAAGTGTAGATGTATGCAAAATCTAGTGAAAGAGATTCAAGAGATAAATCTTCTGAGTCGGAGTGACACGACTCAGAATTATCAAATCCATGCTTTAAAACTTCATAGAAGAGTAGGTTACTGATCGCTAAATTATTTAACAGCGACTTAGCAAAGCTAATAATATAGCGGCAAATGAAATTATCGATCCCACAGGGAAAGAAGTAACGAATAATCTTTAAGTACTAAGTCGGACGTTCTTGAAAATACTGATTAGGAAAATCAGATAAAAAGTTTTGTTGTTTGTTTTGAAAATCGCAATACTTGTCAATGAAAATTAAACAGGAAATTAAAAAGCTTTTGAAGTCAAATAAGAGAAGCACAGATTCCAGGGATATCTACCTATCAAGTATGACATGGATGAATGAATTGATTAATTCCCAATTTTAATTCCTCTTCGTAGTGAAACATCAGAAAAGTATTACGAACTTCTTTGTTGGACAATTCGGAAAGTAGATTAATTAATTACCTATCTCCGCTCGGTCTCAAGATAAATTAACTAACTCCAAAGATCAACAGATTTATTCCTACAATTAATCTCCTTCAGTTACGACAAGAAATCAGATTATATTGTGAAAATCTCTTTCCATTGAAAACTATCACAGTTACGTCTCAAGTAATCAACTAAATAATCCTAAGATGTGGCCAGCAAATCAAGATTATGAATAAGCACAGATTTCACAAATTACGAAGGGAAAGGGAAAATAATTCAATTAATCAAACATGCATACATTGATAGTTCGAAACCCTAGAATCTGAGAAAGGATTTAGTTACACATATTCATGGTAATATTCACCATAGAAAAATAAAACCTGAATTGCATAAAAAGTGGAATCCGGAAATCTTCCCACAAGAACTTGTCTTCAAACATAAACTCTAAAAATTCTTCAATACTAAAATCTTGTAATTGCTCTACGTCTCCACACTCTAAAAAATGAATTATACATGAGTATTTATATAGGTGAAAAATGTATCTAGCAGTATCTAGGGTTAGATATGCATTAATCTCCAAATCAGATTCAGATTAGGTTTCCCGCATGCGCGTCGACCGTGGCAATCTGGCGTCGATCGCTGCTCCTGGAACATCTTCGTCGATCGACAAGGATTGGCAGCGATCGACACAGACTTTGCTTCCGTCGATCTTCCCCTTCCCTTTGTCGAGCACAATGCCTTCCTCGCCTCGTCGATCGATGAGCCTTTCCGTCGATCGACGAGGTGCCAAAATTGGAATCCTGATTCTTTTTTGTTTTTTCGACTAAAACCTGCATGATTCATCAAACACGACATTCCAAGTACAAAAACCAATTCATGCACGAAAAAGATACAAAAACGATCTGAACATTACACAAATAGTCAAAGAACAATAAGATAAGTTGGTGAAAATCCTAACTTATCAACTCCCTCAAACTTAAACCATTGATCGTCCTCGATCAATTCACAGAAAAGAATTCCAATCAAATGCAGATACAAGTGTGCAATGCCTCACAAGCCTCTTTTGCAATCTAAGTTTCACTTATTCACATAAATCATGCAATCCAAACAAATTCTTATTGGTAAACTATCGAGGAGAAACCTCACCGGGCAGTGTTTGCACTCATCGCTCAATCAAGCAAAAGGATTTTGAAATTCTCACAATCAAAGTTTTAGTTTATTTCACCATAGGTTTGTCAAATTTCTCATCTCTCCACTGCTTGTTAGTGTGGCTTTTCAGGGAATCAGAAAGATCTTTATATGGTTGTAATGTGGCTCACCTAAAAGGTAGGATATTTTTGGCTAAATGACTCAAAATATTTCCATCAACACCAAGTCTTTAGCATATCATGCCCACATACAAATTTTTCTTTCTTCACACACAATCTTGTTCTTTTCCTTTTTCTTTTCATCATTCTCGGGGTTCCTAAGAACTTACTCTCAGTTATTTATGAACAACATAAACGAGTTTCCCTCAATTTCTTTCTTTCTCTTTTTCTTTTCACTAATGTTCAATTTTTTTTTTAACTTTTCCATGGAAACCCCTAAAAATTTTCCTTTCTTTTCTCTCCTTGATTTTTTTCGCACATGGCTTCACATGGCCTCACATCACATTCCCACAATTCACTCCATCCAATAAATCACAATCATCTTTTTCATCAACCCTTCTAATCAAAGAAAAATTCATTCAAGGCTCAAAGGGGCTACAAGTGAAGATTTAAGGTTAGTGTATGGGGAATGGGCTGCGAAAGAACATGCCTAAAATCATTTTCACCCTATTACCACACTTAATGCAACCTTAAGAGAGAAATTCGTCAAATTCTAGGAAATAAGTCTAACAACTTTGTCACTCATCAAACGAAAGAAATGGCACAAATTCCTCACAAGGTAGAAATTTTCGTTACTCCTCAATAATTATCCAATTTCGAACAATTATCATGCAAGAATTTAAGTTTCAAAGATCAACATATCAAGCAAAACAGCTCCTATCATTGGCTACTCTATCACACAGATTATCATTTTAATCAGCAAATATCTCGATTATCAATCAACAATTCTAGTTTAAGTAAAGACAAGTAAGCAGTCATAACACCATCATAATCAAAAAGTTCCGACTGTCCTATGTTCAAAAGATCCTAAACAATGCTCAGACTATTCACTCAGAACAAGTACCACAAATCAAGAATTTAAAACTACTAATTTTGAGTAAAAAGCTATGCAGAGAGCAATTGTTCACACTGAAGCAAAAGAACAAGGATGGTGATGGTTCAGAAAAAACAAAAAATCAAAAACAAAACAGAAAAAAAACGAAACAACGGAAAATTAAAATTAAGGAGAAAAATGAAAACAAACAAACAAACGTTTCCCTTTTCCTATCCTCATCCCCCCAAACTTGTTCTACTCGAAGGAGTGGACAAGTTTGAAAGTTAGATAAGGAAAAAGGAAACGGTACCTCATTCCTCCTCAGGAGGATCCTCCATCTCGACATCGGGAGATGGCCACACTGGCAGTCGCCGCCGGCGATCCTGTCGCTCTCTCTGCCGGCGAAGGTAGACGGACTCAGGCTGCGTGTTCAGGAGGAGTCGCTGCATCTAAATGTCGAGGCTATTCAGCCTCGTGTTCACATTCTGTCGAAATTCAGCCTGCCGTGTGTGCTCTGCTGCATGCAAATCAGCCTGCTGCTGCATAAATTGGTAGATCGTCGCCAGATCCACCCCGGAAGATGAAGACTCTCCCGCGAAGTGGCCTAGCAGCCGTCTGCCGGTCCGGTCAGGGGTGCGCTCTCCTCCTCCATCATCCTCCGCATCCTCAGGTTCCTCCTCCTCGGCCATTTCTGGGGCCGTCTGCGGCGGTCGCTGGTCCGGCTGGGTCAGTGGTCGGTGTCGAAGTCTGGAGGTTCCTGGGCCTCCGTTTGCTCCGACCATCAGCCTCAAGTGGGCGGGTGTGCTCATCAACCAATTATCACAGAAGTGATAATCAGTGATGTGGGTGTGGTCCCGTTGCGGAAGTGGAAATATGTCCCCGTTGGACATCCTCAAGAACCAACCTGACGCCCGTGGTGAAAGCATCAACATCTTCACCAGAGTCCTAGTGCCGAGCCCTCAGCTGTCGTCCTCAAGTGCCTCGATCTGCGTCAAATCGATCCCCACATGCTCCGCAATCGGGGTGATCAATCCCCCGCTCCAAATGTTGCCTTTGGAGGCCTTGATCTGATGTCGCCATTGGTCCATGACCAGCGCTGCGAAGCTAAACTGCTCCCCTGTCAGCATGCAATTGAGGGCGAATAGTTCCCCCACTCTTACTTTCCCGCTCTCATGTCTGCCGGTGATCGACACCCCCATGCATCTCTACAGATATCTAAAAACTGGGTTGTCGATGGAGGACGCTTTCAAGGTCCCCGAGTCAAACTCTCGCAGGTCTTCTTTGGAATCAGCTGCGATCTGGGACCAGAAACGGGCAATGTCGAAGTGTGGGGGGAGAAAACCGACCCCCCCAACGTGGACTCCCCAGATTTCTTCAAGCTCGTCCCTTGGAATTTCGTAGTACTGGTTCAGAAGCTGGAAATCAATTGTGGTAGGCTCTGATTCTAGCTGAACCTCGAAGACATGGAGTGAGGCCAGAAATTCCAGGACAAGCGACGGGTATGTCGGCCAGCGGGCTGTCATCCAAACATTCCAATCAATTCTCTGCAAGAGAGCTTCTACGTCCTCTCGGATTCCCAGCATTTGCATTGTCTCCGAGCATGGGTAAAGTGTCTGCCGGACAGTGAACTCATCGCCTGAGAGCTTTCTGTATCTCCTCTTATGAGCTTGTTTGGTGAAGGTGGGTCGAAAATCCATGGTCAATCTGCAAGGGTAATGGAATTTTTTTTTGGCAAAGTTCATCACAATTCTTCACAAAATTTCCAACAAAGGTGCATTCAGTTGTGTAAGAATCCTCAAAAAAAAATCTACCCATGCAAAATTGATTCGACATTCATGCAATTCAAACTCTATCCTAGCATACTACCTTTTTGTTTGACAGAATTTGTCCCAGAAATAGCAAAACTAGAATAACACCCCCAACTAGAATCATCCCCCAAACTATCGTACGTAGAAATCAATGAAATTCAAGCAGCAAACCAATCACATGTAAGTACATCGACAAAAACAACTAACCATATTGAATAATCACAATGAATGGCAACGAAATTGACAAAATTGCAAAAATGAAAACTAGGGTTCTAACTTCAATTTTTGATCAAAAATCATGCTCAAATCCTTCAAAACATGTGAAATAATCGAAGAGGAGAGTGTTAGGATACATACCGTGGTTGGTTGTGACGAATTTGGAGAGAAAAAATTCGAGGTGGGTGTTTGGGAGAGTGAGAGAGGCGTGCGTCGTGTGTTTGTGAGGAAAAAATGAGGAAAAGTGGGTTTTAAACCCGTCTCTGTCCGACTCAGCAGCGTTCGCGTCGATCGACGAGGCATCTTCGTCGATAGATGAAGGCGAAACATTCTCGTCGATCGACGAGCATCTTCGTCGATCGACGAGGCCGAATTTGCTCGTCGATCGATGCCAACGAGCATCGATCAACGTGGTCGACAGATGACTGGACCCGAAACAATTCGAAAAGAGAGAACGAAACTCAACTGACTCGACTTGACTGAATTGAAAATAACTGAAATAAATAAAATAGGAAACTGTTGGGTTACCTCCCAACCAGTGCTTGGTTTTATGTCGCTAGCTCGACAATACCTGAATTTTTTTAAGGGCGGTTCAAGTAATACTTCTCCACTACTTCGATTTGAAGAGGGGTGAAGTATGGTTTCAGGTTTGGCCCGTTCACTTTGAAGCTCCTTCCATCTTGGCCAGCTAATTCAACTACACCGTTCATAAATTGGCAGATCACGGTGTATGGTCCGGCCCACTTTAACTGTAGCTTTCCGGGCATGAATCGAAGACGGGATTTGAAGAGGAGAACCTTGTCACCTGAATGGAAAACATGCGAGCAGATCTTTTTGTCGTGGAATCTCTTCGCTCGATTCTTATAGATGACGTTGTTCTCATAGTCTTCATCCCAAAAGTCTTCCAATTCGTTCAGTGCCATGGCGGGTTCTTCTGCAGCTCTCTTCTAGTCCAGATTTAATTCCTTCACTGCCCTCCAAGCTTTGTGCTCCATCTCGACGGGAAGATGACATGATTTTCCAAAAATCAGCTGATATGGAGATGTCCCAATCGGTGTTTTGTAGGCGGTGCGGTATGCCCAAAGTGCATCATCGAGAACTGCCGCCCAATCCTTTCTTTTCTTTACCGTCTTCTCCAAAATCTGCTTGATTTCTCTGTTGGATAGTTCCATCAACCCGTTCCCTTGAGGGTGATATGGGGTGGTAACGCGGTGCTTTACTCCGTACCTAGCAAGAAGAGAAGAAAGCCATCTGTTACAAAAATGTGATCCCCCATCACTTACCAGGGCTCTTGGTGTTCCGAATCTTGTGATGAGCTTTTGCAGGAACTTGATGATGACTTTGTGATCGTTGGTGGCTGTCGGAATGGCTTCGACCCAACGTGATACATAGTCCACCGCCAATAGAATGTATGTGAATCCTTGCGATGGCGGGAAGGGTCCCATGAAGTCGATCCCCCAGACATCAAATATTTCTACTTCAATCACCGGAGTCTGTGGCATCTCATCCCTCCGCGAGATGTTGTCGGTCCTCTGGCAGCGATCACAGCCCGTTATCCATCCGCGACAGACTTCATAGATGGAAGGCCAATAGAATCCGCTTGCGAGGATTTTGAAAGCAGTCTGGTTGGCTGAATGGTGGCCACCAGTAGGAGATGAATGGCAGGCTTCGAAGATTTTCTGCCACTCGGACTGGGGCACACAGCGGCGAATGACGCCGTCAGCACATCTGCGCCACAGGTAGGGATCTTCCCAATAGTAGAATCTGACGTCGTGCAGAAACTTCCTCTTTGCATATGGAGAGGAGTCTGGAGGAAGTACGCCGCCGACCAGATAATTGGCAAAGTCTGCGAACCACAGGGTTTTGGATTCATACATCTCTTTCATGTCCCTCAAGGCATAGACCTATTCGTCGGGGAATGTCTCTCGGATTGTCGATTGCTGATCGTCCCCTTCGACCGGTGGTTCGAGCCTTGACAAGTGATCGGCGATGACGTTCTCGCTTCCTTTTCTGTCCTTGATCTCCAAGTCGAACTCTTGCAACAGCAGTATCCATCGGATCAGTCTGGGCTTGGCATCTTGTTTTGCGAACAGGTACCTGATTGCTGCATGGTCGGTGTAGACAATGGTCTTTGAGCCTATCAGATAAGACCGGAACTTGTCGAAGGCATACACAACCGCAAGCATCTCCTTTTCCGTCGTGGTGTAGTTGCATTGGGTCGGATTCATGCTCTTGCCGGCGTATTGAATAACATGGAAGAGCCTTCCTTTCAGTTGGCCCAGAACTGCTCCAACAGCATAATTGCTGGCATCGCACATCAATGTGAAGAGCTCTTCCCAATCTGGTGCGGTAAGGACTGTTGCAGTTACCAGCGCTTCTTTCAGCTTCTCAAATGCCTTCAGACATTCTTCGTAAAAAACGAAGGACACGTCCTTCTCCAGTAAGTTACACAAGGACCGGGACACCTTTGAGAAGTCTTTGATGAACCTCCTATAGAATCCTGCATGACCCAGGAAGCTTCGGACGGCTTTGACATTTGTTGGTGGTGGCATCTTCTCAATAGCTGTCACTTTGGCTCGATCCACTTCCAATCATTTAGCTGACACTCGATGTCCTAACACGATTCCTTCCCGAACCATGAAATGGCATTTCTCCCAATTGAGGCACAGGTTTGTCTCGGTGCATCTCTCAAGTACAGTAGCCAAATTCTGCAAACAGACATCAAATGAGCTACCAAAAACCGAGAAGTCATCCATAAATACCTCCATGATGTCCTCGATCAAGTCGTGGAAGATTGCCGTCATGCATCTCTGGAAGGTGGCCGGTGCATTGCATAGTCCAAAAGGCATCCGTCGGTAGGTGAATACTCCATATGGACAGGTGAATGCCGTCTTGTGTTGATCTTCAGGAGCCACAGCTATCTGATTGTACCCTGAGTAACCATCAAGAAAGCAATAAAAAGGATAACCAGATAATCTATCTAGCATTTGATCAATGAATGGAAGAGGAAAATGATCCTTGCACGTGGCGGTGTTCAAGGCTCGGTAATCAATGCAGACTCGCCATCCCGTGATCGATCTTTTCGCTACTTCTTCTCCATCATCATTCTTCACTATTTGCATCCCTCCTTTCTTGGCTACTACTTGTGTAGGGCTCACCCACTTGCTGTCGGAAATTGGGTAGATCATGCCATGGTCAAGGAGTTTGAGAACTTCCTTCTTTACAGCCTCTTGCATGATGGGATTCAAACGTCGTTGTGCTTGTCTCTTTGGTTTGGCATCCTCTTCAAGGATGATCTTGTGCATGCACAGCAAAGGGCTGATCCCTTTGATATCTCCCAAAGTCCATCCGATGGCGGTCTTGTATGTCCGTAGAACTCGCAGCAGTTTGTCCAACTCCCCCTGTGAAAGATAAGCAGAAACAATAACAGGGTAAGTGTTATCAGACCCTAAGAATGCGTACCTGAGATGTGTCGGGAGTGTCTTGAGCTCCAGAATTGGCGGTTCAGAGCTGGAAATCGGCTTCTCCAGTTTGCCGTCGATCGACGGAGCATCTTCATCGATCGACGAGGATGTTGTTGCAGCGTCGATCTATGAGGCAGTGGACTCGATCGACGAGGACTGGCTGTAGTGGCTGGGCAGCGGTTCTCTTTTAAGTTCTTTCTCTCGAGTTACCTCCTCGAACACATCCAGCTCCATGACCAGATCCATGATCCCCTCGGTTGCTTCGTCCAGATTTGTGGACGAGGAAAGGGAGCGTTGCAAGCAGTTTTCCAGGAAATCCGGCTCACTTTTGAGACAGGTGAAAGGGGAAGACATTACCGGGCTGAAGCAGTTGATCATGTGGCATTCTTCTGCATAGCTTCCATCGTTGCGCTTCTGCATTGCCTTGTAAATCGAGAACGTGACGGACTCATTGTTCACTCGGAACGTCAGCTTGACGTCGCGGATGTCGATTAATGCCCCTCTGGTTTTCAGGAATGGTCTTCCAAGGATCAGAGGAATGTTCCGATCCTCCTCCATGTCGAGCACCACAAAGTCAGCGGGAATTATGAAGTCCTTTACCTTTACCAACACATTTTCAACGATGCCCTTCGGATAGGTGACTGATCGATCGGCCATCTGAAGAGAGATTGTTGTGGGCTTGATGCTTCCGATCTTTAACCGTCTGAAGATTGATAGCGGCATCAAGTTGATCGAAGCCCCTGAATCACAGAGAACCTTCCCGAAGGTCTCACCTCCGATGACACAAGAGATTGTGAAGGAACCCGGGTCTTCCCTTTTGATCGGCATCTTCTTTTGGATGATGGCGCTGCACTCTTCGAACAGGTTGACCGTCTCGTGCTCCAAGAATAGTCTTTTCTGAGAGACCATGTCTTTCAGAAACTTGATGTACCTGGGCATCTCTTGAAGAGCTTCTACTAATGGGATGTTGATATGCACCTTCTTCATTGTCTCCAGAAATCGTGCATACCTTTCGTTCATCTTGGTCTTGGCAAACCGCTGTGGATAGGGCAGAGGCGGTTTCTTCATTGGCAGAGCAGGGGCGGCCGTCGATCGACGAGTGTTAGCCTCGGTCGACGGATGCTTTGGTGTTTCGTCGATCGACGGAGCTTCTCCTGTGACGACTTCTCCTTCTTCCTCGGCTTCTCCTTCATCTCGGGTGTTTGTCCCTGCTTGCTTGGGCCCTTCATAGGTTTTGCCCCCTCTCAGAGTTATAGCGTTCACCTGGTTCCTCTGATTCTGATTCTTGGGGTTGACCTGAGTGTTGCTCGGAAGTTGTCCCAGCTTGTGTTTAGTTCCTAGGGCATCGGCGATCTGGCTGACTTGATTTTCAATGATCTGCACGTGATTTTGCATCTGATCGACCTTTGT
Organism: Plectranthus barbatus; assembly: GCA_026898455.1. Lineage (NCBI taxonomy): Eukaryota > Viridiplantae > Streptophyta > Magnoliopsida > Lamiales > Lamiaceae > Plectranthus > Plectranthus barbatus. Next base: position 10,848 of record JAPKLW010004022.1, read on the forward strand.
GTTCACCCCCGAAATTTCCTGCTTCAGCTTGGCTACAGTATCAGTGGAGCCTTCCATGAACTTAGCCAAAATCTCCTCGAGATTTGGCTTCTTCTTCTCCACTATTACTCCGTCTTGTACGGCAAATCCTGGTGGTGGTTGCTCTGCAGCTTGAGGGTTTGCATAGGAGAATCCAGGGTGATTCCTTGCGTGATTGAAGGTGTAGGGCTGGTTATTCTGCTGATTGTGTTGCTGATATCCTCCTCGGTAGTTGTTTTGATAACCGCCCCTTTGAATGAAATTCACCTCAGCATTGTCTTCCTCGGTTGGACCCTGCACTGCTTCAACTGCAGCAACTATTTTCTCTTGCTTCAGATTAGCAAACTCTTCCCTGAGCTTTTTCAGCTCGGCTGCCAAATCGGGTTGCTCGGCAACTTTTTCCACCGCTTTTTCCACTACTTTCTCGACAGCTTTCACAGGCCGAGTTCGGCTTGAGGACCACCGTTGAGTGTTGTTGGCCATCTTTTGGAAGAACTCCATGGCCTTTTTTCCACTTTTCGTCATGATTGTGTCTCCCAGTGTGGTGTCCACCAGTTTGGCTGTCTTATCATTGAGCCCTTCATAAAACGCCTCAGCTTGTTCTCCTGGCGGAAAACCATGTCTGGGATAGGCTCTCAACAGCTCTTTGAATCTCTCCCACGTCTCACTGAAGCTTTCATCAGGCCTTTGAGCGTACCTGATGATTTCTTTCCGTCTTTGCCTGATAACATTCGGAGGGAAAAAGTTCCCTAGAAACTCATTTCTCAATTCGGTCCATGTGCCTATGCTTCTTTTGTCCAGTGCAGTGAACCATGATTGTGCCTTATCCCTCAGAGAGAATGCGAACAGACGCATTTGGATGGCACTCTTGCTGACTCCTCCAATTTTTACAGTGTTGCAGAGCATAATGAACTTGTCCAAATGCGCATAGGGGTCCTCAGTAGGTCTTCCTCCGAATTGATTTTATTGCACCATCTATACCAACCCGGTCTTCAGTTCAAAATTGTTGGCATTGATGCCAATTCTGAAATCTGTCTCCTTGAACCAAGGTTTGTACCGGTTCTGATGCGGATCAAGGTTAAGTTGTAGGCATTCGACCTGATGCGGATCCTTCCGTGTCATTTTTTGTGACAAATCCTTTCAGAATCCACACATTGATAATCTTAACCTCATCAGAATCTCTCATTGCCGTTCTACTTTTCCTTTTCAAATAATGCATCCTATTATGATGCTTCATATCAAAAGGTGCAAGTTTGCAAGTTTGTCATGAAGTTGAATCCTTGAAAAAATCTTAGGGAGCTGATCTCAGTTATGTCCGAACATCTGCATAGGGCTTTCTTGGATTGAGAACTCTGTCATTGTGTTTCGCCTTCCAATCATGGTTAGTGTACTCATTTATGAGTTTTCGAACATCTTATTGCATAGGGGCAATCCTCCATTTAGATTTTTCATAATTAAGTTGTCTCCAATTGTCTTGCCGATAGCTGGGAAGCCTCAGATTGTTCTTACAACAAGTTGGATGCTCCCAATTATCCTTCCGATATCTGGGATGATTAGCTGGTTGTTTGGTAAGTTGTGACAATGAGCTGACAAACTATACAACTCTCATTAGTCTTTCTGTAGACTGAACTTTAGCTTTCTTGGGAGCTATCCTTAAAATATTTTTTGTGCAAAAGACAACTTTGTCATTCAAAACTCTTGAATTTTTGTTAAAAGATGAAATAATTTATTTTTGGTCAAGATTTCTTTCTTGAAAGCATCTGACTCAGCGTTTACATCTTCAGAATTTGTTTTCAAAACTGAGTTTTCAACTTTAAGTTTGTCAAAATCCCCAACAAGAGACCGAGCTTTACTCGACTCCTCAATTAGTTTCCTAACTTGTGTCTTTCAAAAATGCTTTTCCAAAATGTTTTTTTTTTTTGCAAAGTGTAGATGTATGCAAAATCTAGTGAAAGAGATTCAAGAGATAAATCTTCTGAGTCGGAGTGACACGACTCAGAATTATCAAATCCATGCTTTAAAACTTCATAGAAGAGTAGGTTACTGATCGCTAAATTATTTAACAGCGACTTAGCAAAGCTAATAATATAGCGGCAAATGAAATTATCGATCCCACAGGGAAAGAAGTAACGAATAATCTTTAAGTACTAAGTCGGACGTTCTTGAAAATACTGATTAGGAAAATCAGATAAAAAGTTTTGTTGTTTGTTTTGAAAATCGCAATACTTGCCAATGAAAATTAAACAGGAAATTAAAAAGCTTTTGAAGTCAAATAAGAGAAGCACAGATTCCAGGGATATCTACCTATCAAGTATGACATGGATGAATGAATTGATTAATTCCCAATTTTAATTCCTCTTCGTAGTGAAACATCATAAAAGTATTACGAACTTCTTTGTTGGACAATTCGGAAAGTAGATTAATTAATTACCTATCTCCGTTCGGTCTCAAGATAAATTAACTAACTCCAAAGATCAACAGATTTATTCCTACAATTAATATCCTTCAGTTACGACAAGAAATCAAATTATATTGTGAAAATCTCTTTCCATTGAAAACTATCACAGTTACGTCTCAAGTAATCAACTAAATAATCCTAAGATGTGGCCAGCAAATCAAGATTATGAATAAGCACAGATTTCACAAATTACGAAGGGAAAGGGAAAATAATTCAATTAATCAAACATGCATACATTGATAGTTCGAAACCCTAGAATCTGAGAAAGGATTTAGTTACACATATTCATGGTAATATTCATCATAGAAAAATAAAACCTGAATTGCATAAAAACTGGAATCCGGAAATCTTCCCACAAGAACTTGTCTTCAAACATAAACTCTAAAAATTCTTCAATACTAAAATCTTGTAATTGCTCTAAGTCTCCACACTCTAAAAAATGAATTATACATGAGTATTTATATAGGTGAAAAATGTATCTAGCAGTATCTAGGGTTAGATATGCATTAATCTCCAAATCAGATTCAGATTAGGTTTCCCGCATGCGCGTCGACCGTGGCAATCTGGCGTCGATCGCTGCTCCTGGAACATCTTCGTCGATCGACGAGGATTGGCAGCGATCGATGCGGACTTTGCTTCCGTCGATCTTCCTCTTCCCTACATCGAGCACAATGCCTTCCTCGCCTCGTCGATCGATGAGCCTTTCCGTCGATCGACGAGGTGCCGAAATTGGAATCCTGATTCTTCTCTGTTTTTTTGACTAAAACCTGCATGATTCATCAAACACGACATTCCAAGTACAAAAACCAATTCATGCACGAAAAAGATACAAAAACGATCTGAACATTACACAAACAGTCGAAGAACAATAAGATAAGTTGGTGAAAATCCTAACTTATCAGTTACCTCAGCTATTGTCGAGGTAGGCGTCAGTTGCTGCTCAGATACTTTAGTTTGAATGTTGTCTATACGAGTTGACACGACTCCTTTGGATATCATCTTCTGGCTCTATTTCCTCATACTTGCTATTATCTTAAACTTGATTGTTATCATTCTCCTTTTTTTTCATGGAAGGACATGCTCGTTATATAGTAAAAATAGATTTGGTCCTAAGCGAGTTACAAAACATACAGTTTGAGGGACCATCTTCTTTGATACCACTTGTTGGTCTGAATCAGAGTTAATGCACGTGCGGAAGCAATTTAGTTAAATAAATGAACTAGGTTAGCTTGGGTTTAGTTCTAAGCCGACTCTCAATTGGTCAACTAACAGTTATGAAAGCTTAAATTAAGCAGGTATTTGTTCAATTACAATTATACTCCAACAATTGAGAGGTATTGGGTTTTAAATTAATTACGAAGACTAAAGAAGATTAAATAACTGAAAATTGTAAATATGACAGGATATATAGTGGTTCAGGAGCCAAAAGTCCCTACGTCCATTTTTTGTTCTCCACGAAAGAAATTCACTATTCTTTGTAGCACACGGTAATTTAATACGGTTTACAATTTCAAATCTTCTCCAAAAAGGACTTCAGTTGTCCTCGGTCAGAACCTAAACTATTACAACTCTAGAATCTATGCATTGATTACAATCTAAGATTAGTTCTAACTAGGGCTGATAGTTTTTAACACGACATGAATTTGCACAATAACAATGGGCACGAACGTGATACGACCCGTTAAGCTCTAGACACAAACACGATATGAGCCGTTAAGCTCTAAACACGAACACGGTAATACCCGACAGAATAACGACACACCACGCATAAATTATCAGCTCTACACTTAGGGCTAAATTTTTTTGACACGACACGAACCCGTATGATAATAATGGGCACAAACAAGACACAACCTGTTAAGCTCAAACACGAACATGATAACCTTCAACACGATAACGATCCGACACGCACGAATTGCCAGCTCTAATTCTAACCAATTCAACTCCATACAAAATAAGTTGATTGATGATTTTCGACAACTATCAATCCTAGGGGTGGATCGGTACGACATACCAAAAATTTTGTACCGTACCGAAATTAACGGTATGAAAATTTTCATACTGATACTGTACCGAAACTTTCGATATACCAAAGTTCGATATACCAAAATCTCGGTGTGATATAAAATGAAAACCGTTACCGTATTGATATTTGGTATACTATATCGTACCGAAACTTTACGGTATACCAAATCATACTAAATCAAGATTTTATGATATACCGTATCGTACTGAACCATACTGAAAATATTTATTTAAAAGATGTACATATCAATAATCAATTTCAGATAGAATAAAACATATACACATAAAACTCCACATCCAATAATTAAACTCCCAACACCTAATAGTTAAACTAACATCCACATATTAAGGAATACTAATAAAACAATTCAATCTCCAACATCCACATCTTAAGAAATGTTAAAATAATGATACAACCTCCAACATCCACAACTTAATATATGATAATAAAGCGATACAAGCCTCCAGCATCTACTGACACAATAAATGTTGCTAATTTTCTTATATGTTGTCTAACAGCCAAGATAAATAGATTCAATGTCCTGAAAGTTGTGAGTTCAGAGTCAAATCTTCCAAGTCTTATTGATGTTTTGCTCGAAGTCCTGGAAAATTAGTAAATTTAAGTAATATATGATTTGAATGAACTTGAGCGAGTGCTAGTGGACGAAGAGGCGGGGGTAGGGACTAGGGAGCGTGTGGTCGGGGGAGCGGGGTGAGCGGCTGCGGTGGGGTGTTAGAGTTGAGTGACGATTTGAATTTGGGGATGGGAGAGGATAAAGTAGAGATGTACTCCCTCCGTCCCAAGTAAATTGTCCACATTTCCTTTTTCATCTGTCCCACAATATTAGTCCACTTTCCTAAAATAGCAAATTTCTCACACTCATCAATAAAATATTCATCCCACTATCACCCACTACTACTCACATGCATTGGTTATCGTGCCCGGTAAAATGTGGACAATTTGACCGGGACGGAGGGAGTATCTTGTATTGAAGAGTAATTGTATTTTAAATTGTTTTTTATCTATGAATATATTTTAGTATAATATAAGTATTTTTTTTATTTCTTAATCAAGTTATTATTTTTGTTTTAGTTTATTTATAAATATTCCATCTAACTCACAGATTGATAGGTCACTCACCAAATTAGTTTTTAAATTATAATTTTTAATTTATTATAAGTTATAACTCATATGTATCATTTTCATTCATAATTTAATATGAGAGAAATTTATAAATACTCATTTTCACTATTGTATATTATGAAAATACCTAAAATATTATATACATTTAAAAAATATCCACTTATAATATTGACACTTTTTAAATTCTGTTATTGATTTTTTAAAAAAATAAATTGATAGGAACACTTTAATTAAAAAATAAAATGATTGAAGTCTGTGTCGTGGTGGTCGGTGGCACAAAAGTGATACCAATCCACAACACTGACCAAAATTAAAATTAAATAACATTAAAAGTTAATTGGGCGAGGAGAGAGTGGGTTGTATCATGGACCCATGACCCAACACAGACCCACTTTCTCTCTCCTCCCATAGCCACTGACACACCCTCGTCATTCTATTTTTTCTCTCCTCCCCCATACACCATAGGCACCGACCCACCCCTTCCCATTCTATTTTCTCTCTCTACCCCAATTCATGGACACGGACCCAGGCCTCCTCCTCTGTCTCCTTTCTCTCTCCTCCCCCCCCACCATAAACACCACCTCTCTCCTAGTTAATAATTCTAATCAAAAAATATATTTTTCTATATTTTATTTTTATATTAAATCTTAAAATTATTTAAAATTTTGGTGATGTAATTGTTGATGATGATTTTATCATCATAACTCTAATTATATTATTGTAATTTGCAAAAAGTTCAATCCCAATGCAAAAAAAAAAAAAAGTCAAAAATGGGTAGTTTTAATGTTTTTGGTATTTTCATAATGTGTTTAGTGGTTTTTGGTATTTAAAATATTTTTCACATTTAATACTACTATTAAAATTTATCTAAAATATAAAATAAATTATAATTATTATTATATTTTCGTTACGATGTATAGATGGTATACCCCGATATCTAGAATTTCATATCGTTATCGTACCCTAATTTTTTGTACGACATGATACCGTACCGTTAATAACGATATATCAATATTTTAGTTTTTTCGATACAATATGCACGATATATTGATATTTAGGTATTTTTTTCTAGTATTCCCAACAAGAATTGATTGATTCGTCTTGAAATCAACCGATTTATATTCCAAAAATCCATCCATCTATTTTAAATATAAATCAATTAATTTTAAAGAGAAACCCATATTTTCCTATATCTCACAGTCAGTCACAGCGACCAACAACTAATTTTTATTCCATTTAATTTAAGAGACGATTTCAAAATAGTAATTAACACTAGAAGTTTCATGTAAAAAAGTTTTGATTAAAAAATTTTCTCATCAACATTGACCCCACCGGCCCTACTCTATTACCCCACCTCTGGTGACAGTGTGAAATGGCTGGGGGTCAGAAAAAGAAATTTTGTGTGTAATAAAAGAAGACAATCAATCTTCAATCAGTTCAAGCATGCTGAGCTGAACGCATATTAATAAAGAAGGCATAAAAATACTAAAATGAATATTGACCGTCGATTTCCGACAAAGTACCACACAGCTGATAACTTGCAAACGATTCCTCTACAAACGCCACCCTTTCACACTCACACTAGCTCCCCTTCTCTCTACTCTTCTCTCTCATCTCGAGCAACTGCAATTCCCCCCGCTCTTTCTTGCTTGAGCTTCTGCTAAACTAGTGCGTGCACCCGGTTTCTTGTTTCTCCAAGATTGAAGCTTTGGAGTTGGAGAAACTATAATGTTATACCGAATGGGGTTGTTTGTTGTTGCTCTTTTGTTGATGTTCATTTCCGCTACTTGCGCTGACGAAGGTTGGTGATTAATGTTTCTGTCCAAATATTTGTTTTTTTTTCTTGAGTTTTCTTTCTGAGTTCTGATGTATCATGCGCCTCATTGCATTCTTCTATTTGTTGTGATTTGTTGTTGTTTCAATTAGGGGTGTTCTGTTCTATTCTTCTGTGCAGATAAAGATTGTTTTTTTGAGAAGAAACACGAATATTTTCTCTGCTTGTACAAAATCATCCAATGAAGTTTCCGGATTGATTTTTCTTACACTGCAAAATCCTTAATTAAGTTTGTCCTAAGCCATTTTGGAATCTTGCGCTATTGCTGTCCAGCTCATGTTGTTTTCCTTTTGGACATGAACTAAAAGTGGACCGAAGAAAAGATACTATGAGGTCCCTTTTGACCCCACATCCAATGGCGCACATTCATTCTACACACACCCACATTGGTGTGTGTTAGTTTGTTAACAAACTGCACTGAGTATTGTGTTGAAGGGACTGATTTGATGATGGAAGGGGCAGACACCCACGTTGGGTCCAATGTATCGTTGTTTTAATAGTTTGGAATCTGACAAGCTACCATGTGATTATGGGTCACTTCTGATTTTGTAGTTTGTTTTTATCGTATAGTCTATAACTAGTGCTTGCCACAACTGTCTGTCAGCTGCTTTCATGCTTTATATATTCTTTGGTTTTATGAGGTAATAATTGGCTAATTGCTGCATTCTTTTTTGGTAAAAAATGATCTGATGGAGAGGCTGTCCGTGTCTACAATGTGATGAGTTACATTAAGGGAATCATTACAGTAATTCATGACACTTTGATAGTGAATGTGTTTACTTCGGATTGGAGGCACCTCGGACAAGAAGCAATCGCTTGAAGTTATGTGGATATAAAAGAGATGTGTTTCTTGATGACATATGACTGAATTCTTGAATAACTAGTAACAACCAATGTCCAAGAAAGCTCAAAATTGACATGGAGATTCTCTTTGTAGTTTGGCATCTTTTTGTCTTAAGATTGACGTTTCTTGAGTTAGTTATCCTCTTTGTAAGAATCAAAACTCATATGATAGGTTTCTTACATCCAAAAGCTATAACTCATTTTGTTACTCACATTTGGAATGGCCTTATCTTCTTAGCTTGGTAATATGTCCCTATTTTGGGCTATCGCCTCTCGAGTCGTTGTTTGCTGGTTAATCGATGTTTTAAACCAATCCTGATTTTCAAGAATTAGTTGGAATTTGCCTGCAAAAACTATGATTCTTTAGAAGTGATGCCAAGATCTTACTTTGTGTTGTTTTCTTATCTCCAGCTGCTTTCATCGGAGTAAATATAGGCACCGCCCTCTCGGACATGCCGGATCCAACCCAAGTGGTGGCCCTTTTAAAGGCTCAGCAAATCCGGCATGTCAGGCTCTATGATGCTGACAGAGCAATGCTTCTAGCTCTTGGTAATACTGGAATACATGTTACTGTATCTGTGCCCAATGATCAGCTGTTAGGCATCGGGCAGTCTAACGCCACCGCGGCCAATTGGGTGTCTCGCAACGTTCTTGCTTACGTCCCAGCCACCAACATCACTGCCATATCTGTTGGCTCTGAAGTTCTCACCACACTCCCAAATGCAGCTCCAATCCTGGTCTCAGCAATGAGTTTTATTCACTCTGCCCTCGTAGCTTCAAACCTTGGCTCCCACATAAAAGTCTCCACTCCACACGCGTCGTCCATCATCCTCGACCCGTTTCCACCCTCTCAAGCCTTCTTCAACCGCTCTTGGGAGCCTGTCATGGTGCCATTGCTCAACTTCTTGCAATCCACAGGTTCTCATCTCATGCTGAATGTTTATCCTTACTATGATTATGTGAAAGCCACCGGTGCCATTTCGTTGGACTACGCTTTGTTTCGCCCTCTTCTTCCCACCAAGGAAGCCGTTGATCGCAACACGCTCCTTCACTACACCAATGTCTTTGATGCTGTTGTTGATGCTGCGTATTTTGCAATGTCTTACCTGAACTTCACCAATATTCCTGTCGTGGTGACGGAGTCAGGCTGGCCTTCGAAGGGCGATTCCTCGGAGCCGGACGCCACACTGGACAACGCAAACACGTACAACAGCAATCTCATCAGGCACATTCTCAACAACACTGGAACTCCAAAGCATCCTGGAATTGCTGTTAGTACGTTCATTTATGAGCTGTACAATGAGGATCTGAGGCCTGGACCCGTTTCGGAGAAGAACTGGGGGCTGTTCGATTCCAACGGGGTTCCGGTTTACATACTGCGTTTGACAGGCTCAGGGACTGTGCTGGCAAATGACACTACAAATCAGACTTACTGTGTTGCAAGAGAGAATGCTGACAAGAAGATGCTGCAGGCAGCATTGGATTGGGCTTGTGGACCGGGAAAAGTGGAGTGCACTCCTCTGTTGCAGGGGCAGCCGTGCTACGAACCTGATACGGTGGCCGACCACGCCTCGTATGCTTTCGATGCGTATTACCACCGGATGGCAATGGGTGATGGGACCTGCAACTTCAATGGCGTAGCCACCATTACCACAACTGATCCAAGTACGTTGCATGAAAATATTGAAGCTCATTTCTCTCAACTTAAGCTTCAGACTAGTAACTGACAAAAGGTCTTATGTTGCAGGTCATGGTTCTTGCATCTTTGCTGGAAGGTACGAGTTATTTCTCTCTCTCTCTCTCTCTCTCTCTCTCTCTGATGATGTGTTGCATGCAGTCTTGGGAGAAATGGGAGCATGACAAACGGGACGTCAGTGGCGCCATCATCAAATTCGACAGTATCTGGGAGTCGGTCCAACTTCAAAGATTTGTATGCACACACTCTAGTAGTGGGGTTTGTATTTTGGACTGCAGCAAATTTGTTGTAATGTAATGCTTTGAAGTTGTAACACCACCACCACCACCAACCAATTTTGTTGTCTCTCTGGAAGAGTTGGGGGTGAGAATTTTCATAGGGCAGCAGAGAAAGAAGTGATTCATTCATTTGTATTGAAAATTATTTCTCAATGATGTATGATTTGGGCTCCATCCGTTTCCTATTGACCTTGAGTGACACATAATTCCCTATACTTCTTGATCGGAAAAGAATCAAGAGAGAAAGAAAGAAAAAATTATAGATCAACTTACTCCTTTGGGGGACTTTTTGAATTACATTATTTAAAGCAAATTCTCATATGAGACGGTCTCATCATTTTTATTGTGAGATGAATTTAATGAAATGATGTGTTTCTTTATTGTAAATGATGTCTCATCATTTTTTTATTGTGAATGATGTGTTTCTTTATTGCAAATGATGTATTTCTTTGTTGTAAATAATGTAATTTTTAAAAATGAAATGATGTATTTAACTTATTGAAATGATGTATTAAGGTCCGTCTCACAATGAAAAAATTGTTGAGACCGTCTCTCAGGAGACCAACTCTTATTTATATGTATGAAATATATTATCTAGTTTTTATTCAGAATGCATATTTCGAACGAAATGTGTTGTATGTAAAATATATTGTGAACATAATATGTGTAATGTGAAATAAATTCTGAACAATTGCGCTTAAATATCATACCTTCTAACAAAAATACACATCTAGCACAAAACTCACTCTTTTTAGATTGGCAAAACTTATTCTCACAATTAAAAAAAAAAACCCTTAAAATTATTATAATCATTATACATTAATCAATTTAAATAAACAATCAAAATATATTATTCTTCTGTTTTAGTCATATTTAAAATTGCTATAATCTTAAACGATATCTATTAAAAGTTATTCACTCTAAGTATAATTACATAATTCAAAATATATTTTTGACTCTTGACTTTATTAAATAACATTTATTAAATGAGTCAAAATTTGTAATCACATTATTCAACTTGTAAGCATGAGAACAAATTCATTTAGTACATGAAGTATTCAATTATCAACTTATTTAACTTATATTTTTAGTACTTTAAATAATAATGTGTAATAAGTCTTTAAATATAAAGAAATCAATTTGAATAAATATTATATTACTCCTATTTGTTTAGTAAATCAATTTATTAATAGATATTTAAACATAATTCAAATTTAAAATGTTCATTCTAACTTAACTAAGACTTAACTACAACTCGATTAAGTTTTGAAGCACCTAAATATTCAATAATAAAACTAGAAAGTCAACAATAAAAAAATAGAGCAAAACAAAACTTATCTCAATTCATTTTCATTACATCCTTTAACTAAAGAAAATTTATGATGCATATAGTTGTCATAGATATATTAATCCATTAAATAAAGTTAATCCAACTATTTTCATGCTAAAATTTCAGACTTTTCGAGTGTTTTTTTTTTTTTTTTCTTTTTAAAGAAAAAATTTTCATTTTTATTGTTAGCCCAAATTAGGTAGGACAAACACAAACCCGACCCAACACGAGTCCAACCAAAAACACGATAATAATTAAACACATGCAAATTGTTAGAAGTACACTTAGAACTAAAAATCTTGTATATAACACGATAACTCCGACAAAAAAAAATGACACAAACTCGACATGAATACAATAAAGTCCGACACGAATCCGATAGAAATGACACGAATTGTCACCCCTAGCCCAAATAACTTGGGTTTAACGGTGAAGTGGATGATATTTATATAAAGTAGTTTCTTGTCACGAAGGCTCATTCGGGTGAAAAGATAAAAGGTGTGCATCAAGTAGTAGTAGCCTTCAATAATAAAAATTTGGCAATAGATAAACCAGATACTACAATATAATAACCAATTTCATAGACTATGTTTCATTCACGGTTTCATGCCGGTGTATACAATGACAATGGCTGAAGTTATTGCATTGTGTTTATTTTCTCAACAAATTTATGTCCATAAGCATTAAAACAAACTCCTCACCACAGCATAGCATCTCTATGTGATAACAGTGGGAGCAGAACGGCCAGTGAATTCTTGCATCTTTGACAGCTTAAGACCAACCTCAACCTGCAGGAAGAATGCAAACAATTGAGCTCGTGGTCGCTCGAAGTCTGCTGAGCATAATATAATGAGAGTAAGTGAAAGAAACTAGCACTTACTAGAGGAGCAAGTGCCTCATTTGATTCTCTTCCAATCTTGGAAGCATCCTTCTCATACTGCTCTATGTAGAGACGGATGGTAGCACCTTCCGAACCAGTTCCAGAGAGTCGGAAAACCTGGTGGGTTATCATTTCACACCATTCATTGCAATCAAGTTATTCTTTATCATGTTTGTTTTCCTTGATATTTATGTGTTTTTGGTGTCCTGGTGAAATCTCACATGGCTTCATAGGGCATTCGTTCAGCATTATGAAAAGGCATAACACAATAAATATCGTAACATGTTTAGGTGGTTCCGAATGCTATGATGCTAAATACCATGCTCAATATATATCATTTATGGGATACCAGTGACTTCCTCAAAATTGTATCAAAAGATATTTCAAAGGAATAAATTACCAATCGAGATCCATCTTCAAATAGATATCTGATGCCCTGATGCTTTGAAATGGAACCATCAACAGGATCCTTGTACTCAAATTCGTCAGCATTTACAACTTTGGCGACATCAGACCGGATTCCTTTAATAATTCTGTTGGAACAGAGAAGTCAAAAACTCGTACACAATGAAGAATACAACAATAGGGGTAGCAGTCAGAACAAATTTCAGCTGACAAGGTAGCAGTCAGAACAAATTCACTATTACACAAATCAGTCAAAACCAACTCCTCCATTACAAGTGAATTCTTATAGTGGCAGAGTGAAGTGTAGAAATAAATGTAGACATTAAGCAAATAGGTAATGTTAACAGCAAGATATGGAACAAATTCTTGCTTACAAACAGAAATGACAAGCAAGATACACTCAGGATAAGTGTAACTGTAATCCAGCAACAATCATTATCAAAATGGCTCGTGCATGCTCGTGATAAACTTTATTTTTTAATTAGGGTACACTAGTTAAATGGGGAGGGGATGTCCCCAATATTGCTCGAATACATGACTAATTGGTCGTAGGCAAAGCGCTTGAACACTGCACTCCGAGGTCGGGACACTCTTGATGAACTTGATACCATTCAACGCTAGTTCTTCTCAGTGTAACATATTAAATCACTTGGAAAGAAAAATATTCGGAAAAATTATCACAAATATAGGGAAAATATGACATTTCAATCTTTTTACATGGATGCAAGCATAACTAATTCAAATAATGATATTCACGGAAGAAAGAAAAGAGTTGAATTAAAAATTGCAGCACAAAACTCTAATTTAAAATTCATGTTAAACTACTCCAGAAAGTGGCATAGAAGCATTACTTCTAAGGGGGAAAACGGAAGAGGTAACAGGCTCACTTGTTTACTTCAGTTAGGTTAGATTGCAGCTTGACCAAATAAGCCATCAGTTCCTTGGCACCACCAGAATCAACATTCTTCAAAACAAAGAGAAAGGATTAATAAACATATTGTGCAAAAAAACAACTACACTGATTAAAGCAATACGCACTTAAAAGAGGCAAAACTGTTATATCATGCATCCACACCTCATAATCGTATCGAGTGTAATAATGGCGTCCATATGTAGACCAGTGCTGGCGTACAATGTCTTCAACAGTGACAAACTTCTCTCCCCCTAGATTATCTTTGTTCTTATAGGCAAGAATAGATAGCCAAGCCAAAACTGCCCATATTCCATCTTTCTCCCGTATGTGATCTGAGCCTGTTGATGAATAGTATAAAAACAATCAAGTACATAGCTTCCTCAAATGGTTCTTGTAAGCAACATAGATCCTACCAGTTCCAAAACTTTCTTCACCGCAAATTGAACACATCCCAGCATCCATCAGGTTGCCAAAGAATTTCCATCCAGTTGGCACCTTCACAGAGATAACATAATTAGACCTATAAAATCAATACACGACCATCTAATTCTTATAATACTCCATACCACAGTACCTCAAAGAAATTAAGATTCAAGTGCTTAGCTACAACATCAAGTGCAGCTGAAGTGGGCATGCTCCTGAAGAGATAAATGGATCATTTTGAGATTTTCATTGTTGAGTATATCTACATAGATTTCTATGGATTCATTTGGTTCTTTTGAGTCTTGCGAGCCAGATGAAACATGAATGAGAAAAAAAAAAAGAGAGATGAACACATCATGCTCTGTGGACGCATTACCAAGCAAGAATAGATGCATTTCACATGCAGGAATGGACTCTAATAACATTAATGTTGAATGACAGAAAAAGCAAGTGCAGAACCTTGCAACTCCTTTTAGACCACCAGAAAAGTAGGGTATTGCTTGTACGGCATTTGCAGCTATAATAGCAACAGAATCAGATGGAGTAACAAAGAACCTGAGATTGAATAATTGAGAATTAAAATAATAAGCAAAAAGACGTGGTTCAAAATTAACATTAGTTTTGAAAAAACCAGCCTTTTCCCAAGAATCATGTTGCGGTCAGCATCTCCATCAGAAGCAGCACCAAACTCTGGTGGTTCTTGGTTGCTGTTTGACTTACTCAATCCCATACGAGCTACTAGTTCTTTTGCATAAGTCAGATTAGGATCAGGATGTCCTCCGCCAAAATCTTCCTACCAGGATGAATATACATAGTGAAACATACAGAACATTACTTAAAAGAGCCAATATAGTAACCAAAATGTGGTTGAATAAATAAATTTACCTTGGGCACACAATTCAGCAAAGAGCTTTCTTTTGCACCTAGTTCTTCCACAAAGATACGTTTAGCATAAGCTCCACCGACTCCATGAAGTGCATCATAACTACCAAATGGAAATCACATATTATGCAATCAGAATCAGTCCCATGCAAGCTAATCAAAATGAAAAATATTCCGAACAGCATATTATAAACACAGGAATACCAGAACGTGAACTTTGGAGATGACAATAACTTCTGGAGAGACTGGAAATCAAAAATGGTCCTAGAGAGCAATAGGTGACACAGACATTTAGCACAACTTAGTGACAATGTAAAGTAATAAAGATGGAAAAGAATTTCCATTAACTTTTAGTTAAAATGATTTTTATGACAATTCTATTGAGAATCTGATATGCATACTTCATCAATTTTACATAATCGCTTGCTGAGTCAAAGACATCAACATCAAACTGCCCCTCAGGACCTGCAAAACCAGTTACTCCAACTTTGGAGATATCCACCTACGGTTTCATTTGAAAAATGTTAGGACCTCACATGTGCACATTTGGGTAGTGTGTAAATGCACTTTCAGGAAAAAAGTCATACATCAGGAAGGCCTTCTGCAATCAAGTACTCCATAATAGTGGTAGTATTGGAATAGATCTTATCAGTGATTCCTTCTGGTGCAGGTCCACCATTTTCCATGTTGTATTTGATTCCAAAATCCTTTAAATAATAATAATAAAGATAAGAAAATATTAAGCACTCATTTAAGGAAGACAGTTGTATAACATTTGCATCAGAAAATCTAGTGAGACAAAACAAAAAGAGAGTATTCTTCTGAAGATATCATTTTTACATAATCATTCTGCAACAATTTACTTTAAATTGATTAATTTAACAGAAGTTGTTGAAGGGTGCAGCCAGAAATCCAGTAAAGAACAGTAACATGTTCCTTACATTGAGCTTGGTGCAAAAATAAAAAATATCTGCAAGGAACAAAGAAGCTCTTGCAGGTGTTTCTTGACAACAAAGACATGCAAACACAATCAGTCAAATTGCAGAGAACTCAATCCACCAATGATGTACACACACCAATAAAGATGGTAGGAGAAGGAAGCAATTCACGTGCACACCTCATTAGGCCCCCCTGGGTTGTGGCTTGCTGTGAGTATAAATGCCCCATTAGCCTTGGAGCCCTGAGAATGTTCCAGAGGATGAGTATTAAATCTTTTCTAATCAAGATTCTAATAAACAAAGTAAAAGGTCAATATAGAGATGAAACTTCTTACTCACATCAGGGCCTACTCTTTCACGGATAACAGCAGATACAGCAGGAGTAGATAGCAACCCATTCTGGCCAACCCAAATTCGTCTTACTCCATTTGCGGCAGCCATTTTAATGATGATCTGCCATCAGATGAATTCTAGTTATACTACATTATCGAAAAATCAATGCATATAAAGATACAGCCAAAAGTGAGAGGTAGAGAAAGTTAAAAAATGAAAAGACCACCGTTGCTGTTTATTTATTTATTACTAATAAATTGGACAAGTTAGGGATATGCCCCATCATCCGAACAATAAATAGCAACAAAAACACGTTAGCGCCTTATGAACTGCCTTCTTATTTACTTTCAATACTCACCTACTTATCAGCAATTAAGAAAACAAAACTGTTTGTCACCTTAATGTCCGAAAATTGAGAACTATAAGGCACATAATTCAAAAATCTCAACTAAGAAGGTAAAAAATCTTCAGCTTGAATAAGTTAAACAAGGCATGGAAACCTAGATGAAACTAACAACCTAGATGAACCTAAAGTGATAAAGCATCTTACCTGGATAGCATCCTTCGAATAGTAGCGGCCATCACCAGAGACAACAAGAGTAGCACCTAAAGGTTTTTTCAGCAAGAATTATAAGAGAAAAGTAGAGCTCAAGTTCCCATTAGGGTATGATAAACAATGTCAAGAAAAACTAGTGGAGGAAGCTGCTGAATATCTTCAAGGTAGTGCTAGTGGCTTCTCCAAGCAACTGAACTTTTTTTTTTTTAAATGATTAGAGAGCATCACTTTTCCAATCACAGCAATGTAATCCATAAACAATAAAAATTTTAAGATTGTCATAAAACCTGGAGTTAATGAAACCCATGATTTGTCGATTAAGTGCTTAAAGCTCATGTATATAAATTATTCATCCTCTGCTCATCTTAACACCAAGCTTACATCATATAAAAGCAAATTGTATGTCTTAATTTCAAACTCAAAACCAATAAGAGACCATATCAAATTCACCAAATGAAATCATAGGAAATGATAAAGCATATACCTTTGACTTTATCAGCTCCAAGGGCATTAAATGAAGATTGAACAAAATTTTGCAAGTAATGGGGTTGCAAGAATACCTTAACCTGAACCATGCATTCCAAAATTTATTTCAGAATCAACTACATGAAAAAAAAAATGCAAACCAAATAAAAGGAAGAAATACTGCATGCCCTTTTTGAAAGATTGAGAAAATATTTGCAAGAGAAGATTACATCAAAAAAATGATGCATAAGAACATGATGCAAAAGTAGCTACTTGAAACCACAGTTAATAGTTCTTACTACAACAAGAAGCTTCAAATTAGTGGTTGGCCGTCTATGTTGTAGCAAGAATTATTGGTCCAAATCATTCCAATTACAAGACCAAATGATCTTTCAAGCCAAGGAATTCTCCTTCCCTACTCCTCAAATTACATGTTCCGCAAAATCTAAATAACTGCTACCTTGATTAAAAGATTACCAATAGGAAATTAGCACATTCTAGTTCTGAGTTGAATTTTTTGTGTTTCAGGACTTCAATAGTATCCTAAAGGTCACATTTTATATTCTAAGTCAAATGAATCAAATCATTTATTAGTTAAGACCAATGTAATATGTAATGGATATACAATATGCTGAAATGGTTCCTGATAATTCATTGTGATCTGCTTCACGGAATGCAAAACCAGGATTATAATTATCTTACTAAAAAATGACAATGCCTCCAATCCTGACCTTCGGAACAAATAGAATTTGAAAACTCAATAGGTCTATACGCTCAAATAAATAGTCATAACATCATATCGGCATGGCATCGACAGAGACAATTTTCTCGTATCACCACTACCATTACCAACACTAAAACTAGCCTTATCAGATCTACAACTCCTTTTTTGCAAGCATACACGAAAATAGCCTCCACCGATCAAGTCTATTTTTATTTTTATTTTTTATTTTTTAAAGGAAAGAAACTCTAATATGAACAGACCATTTAAATACCATAACACCTGCCCACCCGAAGATGCCACCAAAATACACACATATTTACACGGAAAATAAATAGATCCGATAAAAGCATTGCGAAGCGGAGCCCTTCCATTAAAATTTAGTAGACAGGGGGATTGCATAAGACTCATCAAGGACTAAAGAAGCAGAAAAGGGAAGATAATCAGATAAAACCTTCTTCCTAAGACCAGAAGTTCCAGGTTTCTGGCCATCGAAAGGAGAGGTCTGGACGCGGGCAACCTTGAACGTTGTCATCGTGGCTCAAACTCTGCGTAAGAAGTGAGCAGCAAAAAATGAGTGACGCGGATGAAGAAAGGAACAGAGGTGCGTAAAATGATCAAGCAGAGAAGATGTTTGTGAAAATGCTTACACAGAAAGGGAAGGAGTGCGTGTGTTTTGGAGAATAAAGTGCATGTATATTTAATATTTATATATAAAAAAAAGTGAATTAAAGATTATTTTATGCCGCCACGTATATTCTCATATTTTCCTTGGCCTAACCGTCGGATGATTCAGATCTCCGCTTTCCACTCCACCTTGTAATGAACACTCGTGGAACTAAAAAACAAAATTAATAAAAGATATGGGGATTGATTATTTATATTCGAACTAAAATAGTAACTAATAAAAGATTTGAGATTAACTTTTATGTTTACTCAGTTGTTATAATTAATAATGTTAATATTTATAAAGTATATTATTTCTTGCAAGAAATTGTGTAAATTTGTTTAGATAATTTTATTTTGTAAAATTTATCTTATAAATGAGTATAACTACTCATGAACTATTAGGATATTGACTTTAAAAAATATAATTTTAATTATTTAATAAACGAACTAAGCTGGAGCCTCTAACCGAGCTCGAGTTACTTCTTGGTGTTCTCTGAGTAAGAACACATCAATATCTACTCATCTCTAAGCAGGAATTATCACAGACGTCTAGCCGCAAGTTTGAAGTTCTAGGAAGAACCCTAAAACTCCTAAATCAAGAGGATAAGGTTGTTTGGTGTGCCTACACTCTAAATATGCGAAGCGAGAAGAAAGACAAAGGCCTAGGCGAGTGAGCTAGTTGATTGGTAGACACTGATATCTACCAGCTAGTTATAGATCATGAGCTCTTTTGTAATAACCCGAATAGTTATAATAAAGTTATCTTGCCGTTAGTGCTTGATTGTGCGATTAACTGCTTAATTAATCGGTTTATCTAGCGGGTTCTGGATTATTCTTGAACGAGTATCTGAAATTTGAATTGTAGAAGATCGTATTTCAGGATACAATTTGAAATGTCGTATTATTCGATGTCTAAAGATGGTAACCTATACTCTTGAGACATCAAAATATATCTATATGTTCAAGGATATATATGCAGACATGTGTATGTATGGGAAAAGTGATGTATGTCTCACTTGAAATAATGAGATTATATTAGTAATTGGCAAGGACACTTGTTACTTTCATAACAAACTAGCTAATGACTCACTATAGCTAGCCTACACTGCCATTACAACTTCAATTAACTTGAAGAAAGATCAAACACTCCATTCATTATCATTTTCGTGCAAAAGAAAAGTGCTCCAGAGACAGCGAACTTCCGGCGACTTTTTCGGCCAGTAGACGATGATTTCAACGGTGACTGTGAGACAAAAACTTGTAGATCTTCGAAAGTAAATGCTCGTGGACTACTCATTTACTTGATTTGGGTAAGAATTGATCGAGTTATGACCATTTTACTAAACTGTAGCAGAGAGTGTACAAATTCAAGTTTTGAGTTTAATTAGTCCCAAATGTTAGAAATTTCTTGTATTGATGCTTATAATTGCTTTTAGGAACTTAAGTGAGGTGTTGGGTCGTATTTTGGCAGTGGAAACTCGGAATTTGAGCGACAAATCACTTGGAGAAGAAGGTAAGAACCCTTTCCATGAAATTTCCAACCCTGCATCATTTGGGGTTTGATCGTACATGCAGTTGTGTTATCGTGTTATTTAACATGTGTTCTTGATGGATTTTGGTTGTGGTTGATATGCATGGTTGATTGTGGTTGGATTTTGGGTGAAAAGGGTGTGAGAGCGTCGCAGCCTGTCGCTGGCGCGGTCGAAGGCTGGGACCGCGCCAGAGGCTGCTTGCAGCAGCCTGATAAGCTCGTTTTTCTACTCTCTTATCGCTTTGTTTTTCCTTTCTTTTATGCATTTTATTACATTTTCTTGAATAAACTGAGCATGAGTGTATATTAGAGGGTATTATGCTTGCCATGGTGAGATTTTACAGGTTTTAGGCCAAATCCAATGGAGAACCCGTACCGAGAGCAGCAGATGTTCGGAGAAACAGTCACTACTTCTTTCACCGTTGGAATCTGAGCTAATGGAGCATGGCATTTGAAAGATCTTTGAGTTAGCTTTCCAGCGCAACTGGAATCGGATCAATCGGAGTTCGGACGCGAAAGTTATGGCCAAAACCGTGAGACTGCGCAGAAGGGTCAGGAGTGGAGAAACGGTCTCTGTCTCGCCCGAAATGAAAGCCATCTCGA
>JAPKLW010004023.1:0-22635 GCA_026898455.1 Plectranthus barbatus
TCGTGTTAAGTCTCTAACACGACGACTCTGATATTTCGGGACCAACAAGTGGTATCAGAGCGGAGGTCATAACAGACTCTCCTTTTCTGAGTCACCCGTGACCAGATCTTTCTTTTTCCTTGCACTTTTGTACCTGTTTTTATATACTCAGCTCAGGAAACCATTCAAGGAACATACAAAATGATGAACCACTCCCTTGGAGAGTATGACAGAGAGAACTTCTCATCTTGGAAGAAGATGGCTCTCATACAACTACAGAGCATACATCCCGAGATGGCAGACATACTGGTAAGAGGTCCCATTCAGATTATGAAAGCTAACACTTTTGTAGGACTGGGACGTGTTGATGATGCTGCTGGAGGAGAACCAAGACCTCCAAGACCTGAAATGGTTCCTAAACCATTTGATGAATACACAAGTAAAGACAAAAAGAGAGCTCAACTGGAGCACGTGGCAAAGAAACTCATTCTTGACTCACTTCCAAAGCTGATGAAAGACAAGGCGCTTGACTTTGAAACTGCTAAGGAAATGTGGGACTACGTGTGCGAGTCTTCACAGGAGACGGACCAAATGAGACGTAATAAATTACAGGTAGCTGTAGACAAATACGAATCTTTCTCAATGTGTGCAGGAGAAACCATTCAAATCATGGAAGAACGCTTCAACACAATAATTGGAGAACTCAGAAGTCTCGGAAAGAAGTATGATAATGGAGAAATGAACAATAAAATCATCTCCAAACTATATCCGAGAGATGACTGGTTCGCGAAAGTAACAAGTTTGAGTGAAAAAGACCTCAACAGCCTGAATACATCTGAGGTATTTGCTCAACTTAAAGCCCATGAATTTATCATACAGCAGTCGAAGAAGAATGAAACGGCTGTAGCACAAGCCTCTTCAAAGTATGTTGGGAACGCTGAGGACTTAGCATACTTCGCTAAGAAGGACTATAATAAATTCAAGACAAAAAGATCTTTCTATAAACCAGAAAGACCTACTCCAACATCTCCCTCGAGAGAAGGAACTTCCAGTGCAGGTACACAAGCAGTTGATCTAAAGATCAATGAACTGGAAGAACAAATGAAGAAAATGCAGAGAATGCTAAATGAAGCAAAAGCTGAAAAGGAAGCGAAAGAAATTCCTTCATCAACGTCTAACCGCTCAACTGAGCAAAAAATTAGAAATTGCTTTGAATGTGGCTCTCTAGATCACTTAAAGCATGATTGCCCAAAGATCAGCAAAGAAGAACGAGATCGCCTGAAGCAACGATTCGAAAGATGCGCTGCTAAAGCCGTAACCAAAGCACTGCTAACCAGGACAGAGATTGCTGATGAAGAAGAATTTTACTGCTCATCAGAAGTAGAAGATAGTGAAGAAGCCTTGTTCGTACTAATGGCAGACATCACTGAAGATCAATTTGCTGATGCGGACAATGATGCTGAGGAGACCAATGAATCAGCTCTCGCTGTTGAGGAAGCAGAGGTATTGTCCACTAATTCATCTAGCAATCAAATTATAGACAAATCGGAGGAATCACATTTTGATTCCGAAGAAGACTATTTAGTGCAGCTATCATTAGAATTTGCAAAAATGTATGAGATCAAAAATGAGATTGTGGGAGAAAATGCCTCATTAAAATTTCACATTACAAGTTTAACCGAGGAAGTCGAGAGGCTGAGGTTAGAACGTGAAGAATTTTTCAAATTAAAAGAAGATCTCTCACAGTTGTCAGAAAAATTTCAAACGTTAGAAAAGGAAAATCAAGCATTAAAAACAAACCAAAAGAGGATTGTATTTGTATGTATGCATCCAGCAAGGCTGCTCTCAATGCCCTTGTAAGTAGTCAAAGACATCACTCTGATAGGTCTGGACTTGGATGCGAATCATCAAAAAGAATGTCAAAATTCAATGACAATTCTTCTAAAAGGAATCCAATTTTGTTTGTAACTGCTGGATATAGCTCTACTGTAAAAGGTAAAGGAGTAGTGTCAGCTGAAACTATAGTTGCTGAGCCATCAGCTAAACCAAAGAATAAACCTCAGCAGAATGTGCCCGTTGGAGCTCAGCAGAGGTCTACATCAAAGACAGCTAATAATTCATCTGCTAGATCTCAGCAGAGGACAGAGTCTGCTAGGCCTTTATCCAATGGACCTCAGCAGAGGATCCCAAGGACAAATGCTGGACGCAACTCTAAGCCTCAGCAGAAGAATCAAGTGATGAATAATAGGCAAGTATTTGATAGACTTCAACAGAGGAATCCTAGAGCATACACTAAACCCTACTCTACCAACTCAAGGGGTACTGAGCGTTCTGATTTCAACGCAAGGATAGTACATCCGAATTTTCATCAGAGAAGGTCTGCACAGTACAATGCTGTGAGACCCAACTACCCGCAGTATACGTCACATAGAAGAAATGTCTATACAAAGCCTGAGCCCATTACACATTCTATTTCAAGGGCAAGGACGGCTAAATTCATTCATGCACCTAGAAATAGAAATTTTATGCCAAAGGTCAAGAAAGTGGTAAATAGTGAAACCAAGACAAAAGTCTTGAAAATCACTAAGATGTGGGTTCCGAAAGGAACTATGCTTCATGCTAATCCTGCAGGACCCGACACTAAACGGGTACCTAAATTCACTTGATTCGCTTGCAGGAACAGGACTCCATAACTACGGAAACATACATATCCTATGAATGGGTCCTGGACAGCGGTTGCTCTGCTCATATGACCGGGAATGAAGAACTGTTCTCAGACATAAGAAGATTATTCAACGGTCCAAAGGTCAAGTTCGGAGACAACAATGAAGGAGAAGTTGTTGGACGAGGTTGCATTGAAAGGAATGGCTTAAGAATCATCAACGTAGCACTCGTCTCCAACCTGAAGCATAATCTACTCAGCATTAGTCAACTATGTGAAAACGGGTATATTGTATCTTTTAAAAATACTGGTTGTGCTATTGCTGATGCTGTTTCAGGAGAAGTAAAACTACGAGGCATCCGCAAAGGTGGATTATACATTGTCGATTGGAAAAGCGGTCAACAACATTCCTGCTTTTTAGCTCTCAATAAGGAGGAAACAACATGGCTATGGCATAAGAGGTTCAATCACTTAAATTTCAAAACTATTAACCATCTTGCCAAAAATAAGCTTGTTATAGGTCTACCAAATGAGATCTTCCGCAAAGAAGGAGTATGCAAATCTTGTCAACAAGGAAAACAGACCAAATCATCCTTCAAAACAAATCCTGAAAAGGAGACATCACAAAGAGTTCTGGAATTGCTTCATATGGATCTTTTTGGTCCAGTCACACCACCCACTGTAAGTAAACGTCTATATACACTGGTAGTGGTTGATGACTTCTCCAGGTACACATGGGTACGCCTATTAAAGACAAAGGACGAAGTGAAGCTTATTTTGCCAGAATTAATTCTTAAAGAGCAAAACAGTAAAGAAGTTACTGTAAAGCAAATTCGATCCGACAATGGAACAGAATTCTGTAATGGAGTGCTGATGGATTTCTGTGCCGAAGCTGGAATATCACATGAAAAATCTACAGCAAGGACTCCTCAACAGAATGGTTTAGCAGAAAGAAGAAATCGAACGCTGAAGGAAGCCGTTCGATCAATGTTAGCAGACTCCAAACTTCCTGCTAAATACTGGGGTGAAGCAGTCATGACGGCCTGTTACACACAAAATAGGAGTGCTGTCACAAGCAGATTCAACAAGACTCCCTATGAAGTGTACCACGGTCGTAAGCCTTCCATAATTCATCTACGTGCTTTTGGTTCTACATGTTATATTCACAATAACGGTAAATCTAAACTTAATACCTTTTCACCTAAATCTGACGAGGGTGTACTCCTTGGTTATGGACATCCCACTCATAAAGGTTATAGGGTATTAAATAAGATTACTGGCATTGTGGAAATAACATGCAATGTTATTTTTGATGAGTCTACTTTAGTGCGCAGTGAAAGTAAAGGAGAAAAGATTAGCAATCATGAGACTAATGATGTCAATGATCATACACTTCTAAATTCTTTCGAGAATATGAGTATTGATCCGACTAAGTCTATGAATGACTGCAATCCAAACGAGACGCACGCAGCAGGGGATCAAACTGCTGACCAGGCGAGTGATGCTAATGATCATGCTGAGGCCAAACCTATACACATCATAACCAATTCAACTATCCTAGAAGTGATTAACGATGAAGACGACGAGGAAATCCCAGATCCCGCAAGAGATGCTAAAGATGATGCTGATTTAGTTACAACCAATGCTGCACCGATGGAAGCTGTAGCAGAACATTTGAATGCTGAAGAACCCAATGCTGAGTTACCAGCCGCGGAGTTTCCCACTCCTGAGGTGCCAGCTGCTGAAATACCTACCGAAGAGGTTCTTGATCATAAAGATCCTATAGCAGAAGTTTCAAATAATGGTGAAGGAAATGCTGACATTCCCGATGCTGAGCAGCAGACAAATGACGAAGGGAATATTACAGCAAACGACGATCAAGAAGGAGTACAGATGCTGAAAATCTAACACAAGTTAGACCTACTTGGTTACGCGCTCATCCTCCAGAAGGAATTCTTGGAAATGTTAATGATCCATTATTAACAAGGCGAGGAAATGCCAATGCAATGTTAGCTTGCTACATTTCAAGTGAAGAACCCAAGAAAGTCGAAGAGGCTCTGCTAGATCCCGATTGAGTGAATGCTATGCATGAGGAGCTTGCAGAATTCACACGAAACAATGTGTGGGAACTAGTGGACAGGCCAGTGCATCAAAGTGTGATAGGCACTAAATGGGTATTCAAAAACAAGAAGGATGAGTCCGGCACGGTTGTAAGAAATAAGGCGAGACTCGTAGCCAAGGGATATAGACAATGCGAGGGCATTGACTATGATGAGACATTTGCTCCAGTAGCAAGGCTGGAAGCAATTCGCCTATTTTTAGCATATGCTGCGTATCACGAGTTTGATGTGATGCAAATGGATGTGAAGAGTGCTTTTCTTAATGGCGAGCTCAAGGAGGAAGTCTACGTCGAACAACCTCCAGGATTTGAACATGGCAACCAAGTTTACAGACTCAAAAAGGCACTGTATGGTCTGAAGCAAGCACCAAGAGCATGGTATGGAACCTTATCTAAGTTCCTGCTATCTAATGGATTTCAGAAAGGGAGGATAGATCAAACTCTCTTTCGCATCAAAGATGGAGATAGTATCCTGCTAGTTCAAATATATGTTGACGATATAATTTTCGGGTCAAAGAACCAAGATCTATGTGATAGATTCTCCGATCTCATGACCAGCAATTTTCAAATGAGCATGATGGGAAAAATGTCTTATTTCCTTGGATTGCAAGTTCAACAGTCCAGAGAGGGAATCTTCATTCACCAGAAGAAGTATACTCGTGATCTTGTTGCAAAGTATTGTCCAGAGAAGACTAAGAGTTTGCGAATTCCTATAAGCACAACCTGCATTGCTGCTCTTGAGAAAGAGGGAGAAGATATAAATCCTACTCTGTATCGAGGAATCATAGGGTCACTGCTATACCTCACTGCTAGCAGACCTGATATCTCCTATGCTGTTGGATTATGCGCAAGATATCAAGCCAATCCTAAGAATACACACTTTGATACTGCTAAGAGGATTGTTCGCTATTTGAAGTGCACGGAAGGACTAGGAATCTGGTATCCAAGAGCCGATAGCCTTTCCTTAAGTGGATACTCGGATTCAGACTTCGGAGGATGCAAGATTGACAGGAAGAGCACCAGTGGCACATGTCAATTTATGGGACACAAGCTCATAAGCTGGTTTAGCAAGAAGCAGCACTCTGTTGCCACATCGACCACATAAGCAGAGTATGTGGCGGCTGCTAGTTGTTGTTCACAGATTATCTGGATAAAACAACAATTGCAGGATTATGGAATTACTCCTGAATGTGTGCCAATCTATTGCGATAACAACAGTGCCATGTGTATTACAAAAAATCCTGTTCATCACTCCAGAACAAAACACATTGATATCCGTCACCACTTCATTCGAGATCATCAGGAGAAAAAGGACATTGATGTCAAGTATATATGCACTGAAGATCAAATTGCGGATATCTTTACAAAACCTCTCCCAGAATCAAGATTTAAGGAATTATGCATTAAATTAGGTCTTATGGAATTAGACGAGACCTTGGATGAATGAAATTTGGTTTTCATTCTTTCTGGATTTCATGAAGATTTAGTACTCGATATATGGAGATGCTATGGAACCTGAGTACTTCACTCGACTTGTCTCAGAAGATTTATCGAATATTTCCAGCAAACAAAGTACTCATTTATTCAGCAGAGAAGTCATGATTATTCAGCAGAAGATTTGTTTATCTCACAGCAGAACAGTTAACAACTCATTACAAGTGTTAACGGTTCTGATCAGTATTGCGGATTTCTCTAGCAAAATTCCGTTGATTCTATGCAACTCATACTCAAGATATTGCACAGAAGATACAGATAATAAAGATAACCCCTCATATATTAGATTGGTGGAAGAACGATCAACTTACATCCTTTAAAATTAAAGGAGGAGAAGGAGTGGATGGAAAACAGAGAAGGGAGGGGAGCATACATAAAAAAAGGAGAAACAGAGATACATCAGATTAACAACAGTAGACGTCACATAGTACGGGGATCCCTTGGGAAGAAGTCGGATGGACGAAGGGTTGATCGGCCAACAGCAAGATCTGGAAAGGTTTGCTCCAGCAGCCAGCTAAGCTGCATTCTATTTGGCAACCCTGTGTTAGTCCAGCAGTTGACCACATCCTTCACCTGGTCAAACACAAGCCTCGCCCAATTTGCATGGAGCCATCCATCATCGACTACCATCATCGCCTGCCAGACACCCTTAGTGACGGACAACTCCTCATCGACATACATACCGTTCACTATGTCGTTGCAGATGTCATACAGGATACCGTACTCAGGACGAAGACCTAGCGGAGACACCGTGGTGGAGAACTCGCCCCAATATCCTCTCTTCCAACGCTTCCAACAAGAGTACTCCGGCGCCACATCACCAGAGCGATAGTCGAAAATAGAACTGTTGCCTTGGGGTAAGCTGAAGTCTCTTGCGAAGGAATCAGCAGTCCATTTTACCAAACGGTCGTTCAGAAAACCAAAGATAGATTCACCCTCCACTTGCGCTTGGCTGAAAAACTTCTGAAGCGCCTCTTTATGGAAATGCTGAGGAGTAACCGTAACATACTTGTCAATCCCCGACGACACCAACTTTTGCTTCACCACATTCGGAACCCTAGGATCGTTCTCATAGCACAGACGAAGGTTAGCTTCACTAACGATTTGATTTCACTTAACAGTCAAATGATCTGTGGGAGAATATGGTGAATTTGGATTTGAGTGAGACAAAGCAGAGGATTCGCCGTGCAACATACTTGAAGAAGGAGAAGACATTTTTGGAAAGGATGATTGGGATGAAACAACGTGAGCCTGAAGCGTCGATTTATAGATGGTTGATATACACAGTATTTATGACGATTTGATCCATCGAGAACAGTAACGTAATGATTCACTGCGTTGGACACTCAATCGTCGCCTCGAAGTGGACGCATTGTGACGATAGGAAGTCACCAGTCTAATCAAGCGTATAGCTCGAGAATCACGATAACTCCTTCAGGGAATGGTGACTCGCTACGATTAGACTCACATTATTTCATTTTATCACTTAACTAGGGTCTATTATAATCAAGCGATTACAGAGTTATGCTTGAAATTGGGATTATTGGAGTTCGATGCTGAAGTGGATGAATGAGTCCTAGCTCTCATTCTTTCTATAAGGATATTCCTGAAAGATGATTGTTCATTATCATACTCTGGATTACAAACTCCGAAATTACAAGAAAAGAGTAAATACATCATCAAATACAGCATACTCTTTTGCAAAGCTAACATAGAGTCACATGAAGGCCAAAAGAAAGGAGAGCCCCGAGCATTCCTTAACCACAGTTTGGAAAATGAGCCCTCAAGGGATAGAAGTCAAAACCCATCAAAGGAATCCCTTCAGAGACCAGACGAGGAAATGACTGCTCAAGCAACCAACTAAGCTGCATGCCAGTTGGTAGAGGAATCTGAGGGAAAAGATTGATGCATCTCTTCACTCCATCGAAGAAGAATTCTGCCCAGTCAACATCCTTCATCTCAACATCAATAGCCATCATGGGCCTCCAAATCCTTTGAATTCAACACATAATTTTCAGCAGGGACACCAAAGGTGACATTGCTAACAATGTCAAAGATGACCCTGTACTCTTCCTTCAAATGCAAACACGATGGAGATGGTGAAAACTCATAGTCAGCAGACTGCCTCCACTCATTCCAGTAACGGAACTCTGGAGCAGTCAAATGATGGAAAACATCCATAACACGAACTGGACCTCGAGGAAGGCCGAACTTCTGAGAGAACAGAGAAGGAGTCCAGCACACCACCTCATTATCAAAGCAACTCCAGATAGCATTATCATCAGTTTTACTCCTGAAGATAAAGCTTTGAAGAGCTTGTTCTTGATATTTTGTCGGCATAGTTGTCAGAAATTGAGTCAAGCAACTCTCATGAAGAGCCCCCATCACAAAGTTGGGAACACGACAATTGTTACCATACTCAAAGTACAACCCCGATTTATGAAGAATCTGGTTGCGTGTGATAGACAAATCACTGGGTGCAATTGTAACATGATGCATTTTTGGAACAAGTAGAGAAGACAACGCTATATTAAAGGAAGAGGAGAAGATGAAGCCCAAGAAGACTACGTGAAAGATGCAGTTTAGGGAGACAAATGTGATGTTCTTTATAGCCAGATCATGGCTCTATCCACCGAGAGAACACTCTTCCAAAATGTCTTATCAAATAAATTCAAATCCAAAAGAGCAGCAGTCGAGGAATCTCGACAAAGGGGGAAGCGCCACATGTATTGGTAAAGCTACTTACGGCAAGTCGTGCTACCTGGATTCTCTGGCGCTCTATTCCACGAAAGCTTAAAAAGGATAACAAAGGATTGCACAAATCTTTTGAATCAGACAGACATCTACCGCCTTAAATGATAACACTTGATGATTGTGTGTGGAAAATGGTAGTTCATACCAGACACAAACCAAGTTGCTGAGACACGAATGCTAGCACAGCAGAGACGAAGTATGAAATGAGATATTATTATTTCTTGGAATTCTTGAAGTTGCAGCCAACTATTTTTAGATGATCACATCT
Source organism: Plectranthus barbatus (assembly GCA_026898455.1). Lineage (NCBI taxonomy): Eukaryota > Viridiplantae > Streptophyta > Magnoliopsida > Lamiales > Lamiaceae > Plectranthus > Plectranthus barbatus. The sequence goes on from JAPKLW010004023.1 coordinate 9,277, forward strand.
ACCGACGAAAACATGTCATATAATAGAAAAGGTTGTGGAGATTCAATACATCTTTTCATTCACCAACAAGATGTCATTACAAGAAACAGGGGAGAATTGAAGACAACACTTCATTCAAAAGTCTAGGAGGAAGAAGGCCTAAACGGAAAGAAGTCAGCAGATACAAGATTTGTTGGCCCTTCGGCTATTTGAGGAAAACTCTGCTCTAGCAACCAACTAAGTTGCATTCCGTTGAGTAGTGGCACGGCAGGATAATACTCGACGCAGTCTCGAACGCTGTCGTAGATATAATTCGCCCAGTCTACATCGGCTCCATCATCGATAGCCATCATGATTTGCCAAGTCTCCTTTGAAAAGGAAGTGACATCACGGTCTTCACCCATCAACATATTACTAGCTACTCGGAAGAGCACCCAATAAGGGAAGCGCAAATCGTATGCTGAGACGGACAAAGAGAATCCAGACGAAGGCATTCGTCTCCATCTCTGCCATGCAGACCATTCAGGAGAAATGTCCGTCACACAGTGGTTGAAGACAGACCCAGGTCCTCTGGGAAGACCGAATCGCCGAGAGAAGACGTCCGGTGACCAGTAGATAAGATTGCCGAGGAAGAAACCATAAATGCCATCTTCCTCCACACAACAACTCTCTATGAATTCTCGAAGAATGTCGCCTTGGAAATGCTTCGGAGTAGTAGTAACAAATTGGGCCAATCCACTACGACTCAACCTTGACATTACTATCTCTGCAACGTCCGGATCGTTGTCGTACAAAGAATACAAACCAGCCTCATGAAGAATCTGGTTTTGGCGTAATTCAAGAGATTGACTTGGTGAATCCATCTCGTTTCTTGAAAATGTGTGTTTCAGAAAAGGGTTATTGTGTCAACGAGGATACTTACAACAGGGTATTTATAAAGGGAAGATCACAACTCATCTCGCAAGAATTGATCAGATTCAACCTACCAGAGTTATTATTAATCTGTCACCCTACGAATAGACAGACGCCACGACAGATCGGTCAATATAATTCTTGGAAAATACAATCGACATCGTCGTTTAATCTGCTAGAGATGAAAGCTCTGCTAGAGTTAAGGCATCTGCTAGTGAATACAATTTCTGCTAGAGATGAAAGCTCTGCTAGAGTTAAGGCATCTGCTAGTGAATGCAATCACTGCTAGAAATAAAGCATCTGCTAGCAAATGAGATCTATGCTAGCGTTGAAGTCTCTGCTAGAGACAAGGCCTCTGCTAGCAAATAGGATCTCTGCTGCAGAATTAAGGTCTATGCTAAAAAGGGATTTTATGCTAGGCTTAACATCTCTGCTAAAGGAAGGACACTCCGCTACCAACCATCGCTCTGCTATGATCTTAGCAACGTTATTAAGCAATTGATTAACAGGGCAACTATCAAGAAGATGATTGATATTGAATGCATTTATATAAGTTTGTCTAGATCAAAACGACATTATCTTATATACATCATCAAAAGACAACTACAACAGGAGATTCAATCAAAGGGCGAGAACGGTACAAAGGGATAAAAGTCTACTCCTCGGAGATTCGAGGGCCCTAAAGTGAGATCGCTAAATCTCTGTTCAAGCAGCCAACTTAGTGGCATCCCGTAGGGAAGGTGAAGTCTCGGGAACTGCTGAACACTTTGCCGGACCCTTTGGAAGACAAACGACGCCCAATCTACCTCTGCCCGGTCGTCAATCGCCATCATGACTTTCCAAACTTCACGGGAGAAAATCATGTCATCAGGATTCACTCCCACTATCATCCCACAAACGATCTCGAAGAGAACTTGGTAACGAGGAAGCAGTCCATATGCTGAAGGGGTAGGCGAGAAGTCCAGATCAGCAGATCGCCTCCACCTCATCCAGGAAGACCATTCTGGGGCAATCTCATTACTGCGATACTCCAACACAGAATTTGGACCCCTCCGTAGGCCAAACTCTGAAGCAAAAGTACCAACAGTCCACCTCACCAAATGGTTTCTGAAAACACCTACAATGGAGTCTCCAATCGGCTGACTCTGTTGAAAGAAGAACTGTAGATGCTCTCTTTGAAAAGCATGAGGCGTCAAGGAGATGAACCTAGCCAAACCACAAGCCTGGAGACTAGACATAACCCACTCTGCTATGTGGTAATCCGCTTCGTATTCCTCATATAGACCAGCATCACAGAGAATTCTATGTCGAGGAACGTAGAGAGATTGATTCTGCTCCATATTGATGAAATTTGTAAGAAGAAGAGCAAGAGTTACAAGAAAACGTAGCAACTACATCATCTGATTATGCTATTTATAGAGAGGGCATTGATAACTATTTGCTGCTGAAGCTGAAGAGTCGCTAAGAAGAGTGAGATAATTCATTATTGCGAAGGTCAAATCGGAAGAGATCATGATCATACATAAAAAGCAAAGCCGGAGGTTATTGGGATGATAGCACAACATACGTGGTAGCATCTGTTCACCTCTACCACAAACGGCTGCTGAAGTTTTCAAATCAGACATGGGACGTTTGCGTTTCACTCTGATGAAACATTTAATGCATTCAGACGACGGCGACAAATGGGGTTGAGCTACGTCATCCACACTCGAGCACCGAGAGACGTGATTCTACTCACGATCTGACTCTCAACCCGAACCGTCGATTGAAATTAAAATAAACTCAATCTTCACCGTTGATTTCTTCACATACTTCGAAATCCTCTACACCTTCATAAGATTTCGAATCCCTTCAATTTCTGCCTTCAGATATTCACTCACCCCCCACTTCTGAAAAACCCTCTCAAAATCTTCCGAAACCCCTACTCAACCATGACATCAAATCAAGATTCTCCCATCTCCTCACATCAAAATACAGATTCATCTGAGAATCTTGAGATTGTTAATCTCCAACCGCCATCATTTATCTACCCCTCAACCGCTTGCTCGCCCCTGCATGTTCGACATGCACCAGAGTTCACAGGCATTGAGAAGAAGGAGGACATTGATGAGTCCATTCCTTACTACACATTAGTAACCATGGCCAGACAGAAGAAGCTGTCCACGCATTCGGGAGAACGGCGACGAGTTGCTCAGATTATGAAGGACAGGATTCTGTACATGCCGCTCGCCATCAAACAATTTCCTAAATGGATTTTGGATCTTCTTGATTCCGAACTGCTGGTAAAGTATCTCACTGCTGAACCTGATCGATTTCATCCGCATATGGTTTCTGAATTTTATGCTAGGGCTGTTATGAGTGATGATCAGAAATCATTCAAAACTTGTGTCTATGGAAATATCATAGAAGTGAGTGCTGATTTACTCGCTCGCACTTTTGGGCTTCGTAACTATGGAACCAAAATCTCTCAGTATAAGATAACTGATACAGCTGAAATAGAAAGAAGGTGGAACCTTTGGAAGAAGCCAGGAGAGAAGAGGCGAATATTTAAGGCTAATACCTCAATCAACACCCTGACAGAGGAATACAAACTCCTCGCGGAGATTGTAATCAAGATGCTCCAGTGTGATGCTGGATCATACGCGGAGCTCTCTGCTAAGAAATATGCCGTGATGATGGCATTAAACGACAATGTTAAAGGCAATTGGGCCGAATTCATTTTTGAACGTTGGGCAGAACATGCCAAGAAGAATGCTCACATGGAAGTAGATGGAACATTCTCATCAAATGTCAACTTTGGGCTGAAGATTAGTAAACTGTTGGAGATTCTGTTTACTAACAAAAGAGTAGATCAAGGAGTTGAACTTCTCTCTACCGACTACATTCTGATAACACGTCGCAAGCCCAAGCCAGTCAACGTCAGGAATCCTCGGAAGTTGAAAGGGAAGTCTAACGTAGACAAGAATAAGCCTACTTCTCCAGAGGAACCAGATGAAGCTAGTTTAGTAGAAGTCACACTCCAACACTCCATTCCAATTTCCGAAGAAGAATTGCAAGTGTTGAAGAAGAATGCAGAAACAGATCAATGCTTCAGAAATCTCGAAGAGATTGAGAAGTTAGGAAATCTCCCAGTTGATCAGATCAACGCCATCATGATTTCAAAGGAAGCAGAACAGCAATCCACTACTATTGGGACATTGGCGGTTCCAATTCAATCGCTCAAAAGAGTTGCTACAAATCCTCCTGCAACTAAGGCAAAGAAGAAGACTAGAAGAAAGTTAGAACTTCTGACTGACAAGGAAGTAATGGAAAAAGCAGAAGCAGCACAGGCGAGTATTGCAGCTGTTGAAGGAATCAATACATCGGAAAAGCGTTCTATAGAAAATACTACTGACAACAGCAGTGATCCAGAATACGTTCCTAAGTCTCTCAGGACTGGCGAAGAGCATAGTCAAGAATCAAGAAAAGCAAAAAGAAGGCGCATAGCCACTCTGAAGGAAATCGGAAAGAAAAATTACCAGAAATTCATCACTAATTTGACATTCGAAAGCAGAGACAGGCACTTTGAACGTGTCAAATCAGCTGCTGAAGAGTTCAGGGCACAAAAGAAAGCTGCTGAAGAAGCTAGCAAAGAAGGCAATGCTAGCGGAGGAGTAAGTGCTAGCATAGTTAATGAAGCTTCAGCAGAGCATATACATCATCCATTGGAAGAAAGCCATGATGCTGGAGAAAGTCAAATTCCAGCAGAAAATGAAGAGATAGCAGATACAGCAGAAGATGCTATCATAGGGGATACCATATGAGATTCGTATGCTGATCCACCTCATCTAGCAGAAGAAGCGGTGAAGAAAGGAAAAGGAAAGGCTGACATAGCAGAAGAATCAATTCCACATCTATCACCTGATCAGCAGATCATAATTGAAGAAGAGGAACTATCAGATACAGAATTCTCAAAAAGGCTAGCATCCGGAGCTTTCAGTGAAACTCACTTCCCCAAGAAAAAGTATCGCAGAAGAAATACGGGAGAATCCAGTGGGATTCGGGATGAAGTGTTAACAGGAGTGCCGATGCAGACACATCTTGAGGAACATCCGAAGGAAACACTCCTCGGTCATGAATCTGCTGCAGATCAACCAGGCTCTGGAACACATCAACCAGATGAAGATGACTCTCACCTCTCGGAACCTGGATCCTCTTGCATCTCTGAATCTGATTCCGATGAAGAAGCTGACGAAATCTACAATGCAAAGTTCTTGAGGAAAGAAACCACAGAATCAGAGGCTATTCTTCGTATACCCCTCCATGGGCTGCCAGGACGTCGCTATGGACTTCGAAGAATCAGTCAATGGTGTGCACCGGTTCATCCCGAAGATGTACCTAACTCTGATCTAGGACCTATAGCTGAAGAAATAGAAAAATTTGTTGATTCTGAAACGGATAGAGCCATAGCAGAACTATTCCACAGTGAATTGAATGACTCAATACCAGAAGGACGCCTATTAGCAAAAGAGTTCCGCCGATGGAAGAAGTTTGATTATATTATGTATCAACTCTGCTTCGAAGAGCGGATGATATGTATCGCAGCTAAAGGATTAAACTTCTGGAGATGTGAAGAACGTTGGTGTTTTGATTGGATTGATCAAGTTCCAGGGATGAAATAGTTCTCGGATAAACAAGTGATGTGCAGACTTCAAGCCATCCGAGAACATCGTTTCCTCTCGAAAACTGCTGGATTACCCAAGTCCACCTTCGTACCTGATGGATACTCTGATGCTAGAATCGAATTGTCCAAACGACAGGCAAAAGCTGCTGTTGCTTATGAGAAACGACAATTGGAATATGAATCACAACAAGATGAGCGTCGGCAAGCTCGACGAAAGGCACGAGCCACTGAACGTGCTGCTCCGAGACTCGAGTATCCGGATAAGATGTTAGTTAAGCTTCTAGACATTGATATTCAGCACATCATACAGATTGATATTCAGAACATCATTGAAGAAGCTCAGAGAGCTGAGGCTCAGTTTATTCATGAAGTCGCACAAGTTGTAGAGGCAGCTCATCGGATATTGCTCGAGGAATTACGCTATCAAGAGTATCTTGCTGCGAATATCAGTCATGAACAATCATCAAACATTCCAACGAGTCAGGAACTCGTAATGACAACTTCCTTCAATGTCTCTCCCATAACATCTGTGAAGATACCCCTTCCCGTGACCACCGATATAGCTGAAGCCTTCCACTCTTATTTGCAACAAGCCGTTGATGAAAGAATAGAAGCAGCAACCAACCATCTGAGAAGAGAAGTTGATGAGATACGGAGCGATGTATCTCATGTACGAACAGAGGTCGGTGAAAACAAGTTAGCTATTTCTGAGAACAGGGCAGGTCTTGAAGTTGTTCGAAAAGACATAGAAGACACCAGGACTCACGCCGAAAAATGGTTGTGGCCTATGGTACAAATCTTTTGGCTGCAATCAAAGAGGGGGAAGACAGAAGAAAAGCTGACCGTGAAAGAAGAAAGAAAAACAAAGAGGAAACAGCAACAAGGGAACAGGAAATGAAGAGGAAAGAAGAAAAAGCGAAGGAAGAATTGAAACAAAAGGAACTAGAAGCTAGACTTGAGCTACAAAGAAAGAAACATGAAGCCAAGATAGAACTGCAGAAAATTGAACATGAACTTCAATTGCAAAAGATTGCTATAGAGCAAGAGAAGTTGGCCAAAGAACTGGAGCGTGAGGCTGCTGAAAGAGAATCAGGAGCAATCCTTCTGGAGAATTTCATGAAATTCACCATGGAGAAGTTTGCTGACATTCAGAAGAACAAAACAGCAGATAGTGAAAAGGACAAACCAGCGCCCAGCTCGTGAAAAACAAGGTCAATTCTCTTACCCTCTGTATCCAATTTGTACTTAAATTTGCAACATCATATATAAAATTGGATCAGATTTTGACAAAATCTTTTTGTCCACTTCTGAATTTTACTGGTGTGCTTTAGTTGATTTACACTCCTAGTGTACTCAACAAATTTGCATGTGGACATGACGATTATATGTTTGATTGATGAATATGAATGCTTGCTGATTTAAATGAGTGCTAGAAATTCTAGCATATTGCTTTGTTGCAAACATTTATTCATATTAATCGAGAAATATTCCCAGCACTCGTTGAGGGGGAATTTGACTATAGTAATTTCTGTTGCTAGAACCTAGTTGGAAAAACTCTGTGATAGAATAGCATTGAATTGTAAAACACAGACATTCTTCCACTTATGGTCAGCAAATGATAGTAAGCTTTGATCGCACCAAAAAGGGGGAAATTGTTGGGAATTATCCCTAAAATCTTCCTTAGGACTTATTTGTAAAAGGTTTTGTTGAATCAAACCTTATTTAGATGGTCGATCATTTGCTGAAATCTAGAGCGTCTAACACAACTTGTAAAGTCCTGTATAAGTTATACTTTGAGTTGTAATAGACTAGTATGCTATGAAGAATCCCTAGCAGACAACGAGCAGACGGAGTCAGCGTCCGACTTACAAGCTGCTAGAGAAACAAGCGAACAAGGATTGCCAGCATTTGGCTGAAAAGATTGATAGAATGCTAAGGAGTTAGCATTCGGACCTTTCAGCATATCAATGAAGTATCAAAGTCAAAGGATCTCAAGGAATATACCTTTAGCAAAGTTGAAGCCGGACTGTGACTCTGACAAAAAGGACGCACAAGGGACGAGACTTTCCCTAAGTAGTGAGGGAAGTACATCTCTACTCAGAAAGGCGTTCTATCAAGTTAATCCATTCTTGGAGAAAGAAGCCGTTGTGTCTAACGGGTATGGAGATTCAAGTTTTGAATCTCCAACTATAAAAGGGCTGATTCAAGAACTGGATAAACTACTGCTTTACAAATCTACAAGTGTTCTAATCACTTTACTCATTCACGAACGCTCAAGCTAAAGATTCTCTTGACAAAGTGATCCTTAAAAAGTAGTCAGTTGAGAGCCGTCTTAAAGTCTATCTGAAGGCTCCCAACAACCTGTAGTGTCGCTCATTGAAGTACTGACACTCCATTGAAGATATTCTTGATTGCATTCAAGGATATCTCAATCATTGGGATTCATTTCTTTCCGAAAAGAATCCAACAGTCACTCTTGGAAAGATTGTGACTCTCACGGGCGTTAGCCGCACATTCATTAAGTTCAGAGGCAAACTATAAAAGCCTCACTAGCGAAGGACAAGTTTTACGAAGGTGTGCCCTTGACTTGGCCGGAGCTGTGTTCAGAGAAGTTCAGACTCACGGAGGATAGCTGTCAAGTAGCCAGGCCGAAAGCTCACTGCCTACTTAACTGGAAAGGCGATTCCTTGTAATCTGTATACTTTTATAGTGAAATTCTTAGCGTTTCGGCTAAGGAGTGGACGTAGATCTATTTGATAGAACCACTATAAATTTTGTGTTTGTTTACTGTTTTATTAACTAACTGTTCAAAGCGTGATTTAAAACCTAGCAACAGAGTTGCTAGAGTATATCTGTAAGCAAACTTAAGTAACAACTTGAACTAAGAAACATTTTGTTGACAACATTAAGTGCAAGAGACTTTAATCTATTCCGCTGCATTTCGTGTTAAGTCTCTAACACGACGACTCTGATATTTCGGGACCAACATCATCTGCTGAAAATTTAAAAATATAATATTATATGTTATTATGGATTATAAAAATCATGGAGAATGTACTAATTCTAAAACTATACATGCTACAACAAGTAAATATAAAAAACAGACATAAATAATGTACTGCACCGTAGACAAACAATGTAATGTAAAATTCACAAGTACTGTAACATCATAAGTAACCACAAAAGTCTAATATTCATGTTAATAAACATACAATTAATTCAAACATAATGTACTATAATAGGCATAGATAATGCATATAATTTAACACTATACATACTACATCAACTAAATATAAGTACAACTATAGATGATGTACTGTTCAGATCCTAGCCAATGTAATGACAATTCACAACTAATTTATTATGACCATTATCACAGAAGTCTAATATTCGTGTAAATAAACATACAATGTATGCAATCATAATGTACAATAAAAATAAAAAATAATAAAAATCTAACAGAACAGAGATACAACTAACCTAACAATCCAAAAAAAAAATCCTAATGCAACTATTATAACATGTGTAACACTTGAGTATACTGTTAATAAAAAAGGAAAATAGAGTACCTTGTGTCTCCGTTTCTTCATTGCTCACATCTTCATGTGGAGGTTCATTTTCTTGTTCTTTATCTGCTAAAAATTTAAAAATATAATATTAAACGTTATTATGGATTATAAAAATCATGGAGAATGTACTAATTCTAAAACTATACATGCTACAACAAGTAAATATAAAAAACAGACATAAATAATGTACTTCACCGTAGACAAACAATGTAATGTAAAATTCACAAGTAATGTAACATCATAAGTAGCCACGGATGTCTAATATTCATGTTAATAAACATACAATCAATACAAACATAATGTACTATAAAAGTCATAGATAATGCATATAATTTAACACTATACATACTACATCAACTAAATATAAGTACAACTATAGATGATGTACTGTTCAAATCCTAGCCAATGTAATGACAATTCACAACTAATTTATTATGACCATTATCACAGAAGTCTAATATTCGTGTAAATAAACATACAATGTATGCAATCATAATGTACAATAAAAATAAAAAATAATAAAAATCTAACAGAACAGAGATACAACTAACCTAACAATCCAATAAAATATAAACTTAATGCAACTATTATAACATGTGTAACACTTGAGTATACTGTAAATAAACAAGGAAAATAGAGTACCTTGTGTCTCTGTTTCTTCATTGCTCACATCTTCATGTGGAGGTTCATTTTTTTGTTTTTTATCTGCTGAAAATTTAAAAATATAATATTATATGTTATTATGGATTATAAAAATCATGGAGAATGTACTAATTTTAAAACTATACATGCTACAACAAGTAAATATAAAAAACAGACATAGATAATGTACTGCACCGTAGATAAATAATGTAATGTAAAATTCACAAGTAATGTAACATCATAAGTAGCCACAAATGTCTAATATTCATGTTAATAAACATACAATCAATACAAACATAATGTACTATAAAAGGCATAGATAATGCATATAATTTAACACTATACATACTACATCAACTAAATATAATTACAACTATAGATGATGTACTGTTCAGATCCTAGCCAATGTAATGACAATTAACTGCACCGTTGACAAACAATGTAATGAAAAATTCACAAGTAATGTAACATCATAAGTAGTCACAGAAGTCTATTATTTGTGTTAATAAATATACAATAAATACAAACATAATGTACTATAAAAAGCATAGATAATGCATATAATTTAACACTATACATACTAAATCAACTAAATATAAGTACAGTTATACCTTGTGTCTCCGTTTCTTTGTGTACTCGCTTCTTCTTCCTGCGTAGAATCAAATAAACAAAATATACTTCTTCATTATTCTTTATATCCATAAATACTATAACAATTATGGTAGCTTAAAATCAATAATCACAAACCTAATATACTATGGATTATAATTATACATTATTATGGATTATAAAAATCATGGAGAATGTACTAATTCTAAAACTATACATGATACAAAAAGTAAATATAAAAACAGACATACATAATGTACTGCACTGTTGACAAACAGTGTAATGTAAAATTCACAAGTAATGCAATATGATAAGTAACACAGAAGTCTAATATTCATGTTAATAAATATACAATCAATACAAACATAATGTACTATGAAAAGCATAGATAATGCATATAATTTAACACTATACATACTACATCAACTAAATATAAGTACAACTATACCTTGTGTCTCCCTTTCTTTGTGTGCTCGCTTCTTCTTCATGCCTAGAATCAAATAAATAAAATATACTTCTTCATTATTCTTTATATCCATAAATACTATAACAGTTATGGTAGTTTAAAAACAGTAATCACAAACCTAATATGCTATAAAAACATAAAAACATTACAAGAAGAAAATCAAAATTTCATGCATTAAATGTAGATGAGGATGGTTTTATCATCATCTATCACAAGTAAGAGTACTTGTTATTGATCTCAAAGTTGAAGACGACAACTCCAAAAAAATTATTCATCACTTGTACAATATCGGTAGAAATAAGGAGTACAATATCGGCAAAACTTTAAAAAATAGAGAAAAACGATCGATTAACATAGATTTCAAGAGTTTTTTACCGAGATTGTACTCGAAAGTTCGCTACCAGAAAATAACCGCGATTTCAAAATTTTGCACGGCGAGAACATTGGTTAATGCAGTATAAAACTAAGAATGTTGCACTATGAACGCCGGCTCGTGTTTGTCGCCGGAATTTACCTATTTTTTCCGACAACTTTTTACTGCGATCGGAGGTGGAAGCAATCGGTGATGGAATCGCGATTGTTGGTGCTGTGGAAGGTAAAAATTCAAAGCGGAGTAAATGAAGTTTCCTAATTTCATTCCTATTTTCAAGGGAAGAGGGTTACGATTTTCTTCTGAAATTCTTTAGCTATAATTACAATTTTACCCATAATGTAGTAGAATACACAGGACAATGCACCAAAATTTTTTAAGTTTGAAGTTAATCTAAGTGCTGAGATTAGGCCTCACATAACATATGGATATGGGGTAACCATATAATGCATCCCTATATATATATATATATAAATATATATATATATATATAGGGATGCGATCCAGTGAGTACTACTCTTACCATAAGAAATAAGAACCAACCCTCGTCATTGATTTTGATGAATGAACGCTCAGGATTTTATTAAAATTTTTGGGCATTTTATCTCAAAAAACCTGCATTATAGGGTATTTTTGCCATTTTGTACTTATTTAAGATTGCGTTTGCATATTATATCTCGACATGCATTATATACCTAAGAAACATGCATTATATACCTAACATTCATTATATACCTAACAAACATCTTCCTGCATTATAATATGATATTACTCTTATTTTAGAATAATATTACTATCATTATACGACATTACTTCTGCTATTATATATAATATTACTTTTATTTTAGAGAAAAAATTGTATTACATTCATTAGAATGCATATGTTATTACTATATAATAACAAGTGCAAATATAATGATGAATGATGATTTCGCTGAAATAAACATGTTGCATTTTATCTATCATATTCTGCATTATATACAATAACTTCATGCATTATATTGTGCAACTGCATTCATTATATAAGAATTCGTGTACTGTTACGAGAATTATGCATATTATACATGATATTACTTTTATTTTAGAGAAAATTATATTACTTTCATTATAATTCATATGTTATTACTATATAATACATAACAAGTGCAAATATAATGATGAATGATCATTTCGCTGAAAAAACATGTTGCATTTTATCTATCATATTCCGCATTATATAGTATAACTTCATGCATTATATTGTGCAACTCCATTCATTATATAAAAATTTGTGTACTGTTACGAGAATTATGCATTTAATCACTAATTTTCATTTTTTGCGATGATTTTTAAATCGAAACATATGCAATAGGGATTTCGATTGAAAGATAATTAAATTACCTTTAATTTGATATATGATACATTAAAAAATAATCTAAATCGAAGGAGATATGATCATTTAAAGATTTAGGATGATTTTAGAGGAGAGAGAAGAAATATTACAAAATTACCCTTTAATGCATGTTTCACTACACTATAATGCAGACGGGATTTATTTAGCCTTGAACGTTGGATCACCAATTGGATGACCGAGATTAGTTCTTATTTTCACATGGTAAGGAGAGTTCTCATATGATCACTCCCCTATATATATATATATATATAGGGGTGCGATCTAGGCTGAACAAAGTTCTGTGAATGAACAGAGACCAAGATCTAATCGCACATTCATGAGATCAACGTCCATAATTCTTCCATGTCGTGTATCATTTTTTTTCATAACATATATCATCATAAGGTTATAAATGTCCAAAACTAATAAAATCAAATCTAATAAAATTTTTAAGCGAATTTTAAGGGAGCAGTTTCCCACAAAAATAGATACACGATCTATTTCAGATACCAAATCAAATGCCCCACGATTTTTTCCATTATTATCAAATAAATTGGAAACAGAAAATGCACCACGATTTATTCCATAATCTTATGTTAATCGTTATCATTGTTTATTGCTTTGTGTGTCATTGTTTATGACTTTGTGTGTCATTATAAGGTTATTCTCTCAACTTCCACTAATATATTATCATTAAATGTATAAACAATTTTAATTATTCGTTAAACAGGGATTCGAAGAATGATACATTTATTCATAAATAATGACACTCACATA
>JAPKLW010004024.1:0-31785 GCA_026898455.1 Plectranthus barbatus
CCTTAATTTTAATATTCATCTTATTAATTAATATTAATAATAAAAGAGTAATTCATTAATAAATATTTATTCGCGCATCGCATGAGTGTAAATTTAGGGAGCGTTTGGTTGGTGGGTTTCGGGATGAGGGAATGGAATGATTCCGAAACCTACTGTTTGGTTAAAGGGCATGAGAATGAAAAAATGGGAATGATACCCAAATACTTGGGAATCAACAAAACCCTCCAAAATGGTGGGTTTCATTTTCATTCACATATCTCATTACCAAAATTATTTATTTCATATTATTTTAAAATTATTTTTTATTTATTTATTTTGATAATATTACTCCAAAATATTTGATAATTATATTATTTTATAATATTATATGTTATTATAATAATATATTATTTAGTTTAACATATTAAAATAATAATATTATTATATTAAATTTATATTTTATAAAATAAATAAGGAGATAAATATATATTTTTTTATTTTAATATAATTATATTTTCTTAATTTTTTATTATTAAATTAATTATTTATTTCTTATTTTGTTAATTCAATTTATTTATAATTATTTTCTTATTTATTTAATTTTTATTTTATAATATTTTGATAATTATATTTTATGTTATTATAATTATATATTATTTTTTAAATATATAATAATAATAATAATAATATAAAATCAATTGTTTATTTTGTATATTAATTTTATATTTTATAATACAAATAAGAAGATAAATAATTTATTTATTTCCTTTAATATGATTTTATTTTTTATTATTAAATTAATTATTATTTGTATAACATTTTAATTATTTTATAAATCTATAAACTTAAAAAATCAATCATCATAATTGAAAATGATTCCAACCAAACATCAGAATTGAGAATGATTCCCAAAAATCAAACCCATACACATTCCCTCTACTATCAAACTCATACACATAGTAATTCACGATAGTTAAATCAAACGCCCCCTAGTCTATATAATATATGAAAAGAAAATAGTCATCTTAAAATTGTTCCCGCCAATTTATTATTTTTTAATAGTTTATTATTATTATTTATTATTTAATAATATCCCCTCATTTTCGCCACTTTTTATATAGTGATGGTGGGTTTTTAAGTTTTGACCACTTTATTTTTAATTAAATTATATATATATAATTAAAAACCATCATTCTAACAGTCATTCCTAAATTTTAGCTTACAATTGGATGTGAAATCCTAATTGTTCCCCTCGAAATATTAAATTAAATTTTATTTTGTTATAACAAAGATTTACAATAAATAATAATAAAAATATAAAAAATTATATTTTTTACTTTTTTCTTCAAAATATTATGTCTCACTAATTTATTATATTTACTTTATTTTAAATACAAATATAATATTTTTTATACGATAATATTTAATTCAAATCCGATAAACTTTGTTCTTGATATAGTACTTTTTATTTTTATAAAATTTGTATGTGTAGTTTAACTTATAATATAGACAATAATTTATATTATAATATATTATATGTAATATTGGTGAATAAAAATTATATATATTTAAAAAATATTAAGACATCATATATTTAGTAGGTGTAAATCATCATATTAATTTTATTTTATTTTTTATTTTGTTTTACTTAATATGTTTTATATTATGACATATGCATATATGTCAATAAACAATTTCAACAAAATTATATGCGTCAATTTTCAGTAAAGAATTATATTTTCACTATTCTATCTTATTTTTTATTTTAAAATAATACAAGTATAATGCTTAAAAAAATAATAAAATTATAATTTTTTGATATTTTAATTTTATATATAAAAAACTCTTATTTTTATAAGCTTTGTATTTTATCTATTTGCTTTGATTTCTATCAAATTTATATATGTAGTTTAATTATACTACTCCCTTCGTCCCGGGTCATTAATCCCATTTGCTTTTGGTATGGTTACCAATGTTTGTGAGTGTAGTTAAATTAACATTTTATTAGTGTGAGAAGATTTTTTTTCATTTTAAGAAATGAGACTAATTCCGCGGAACAGACGAAAATGAAAAATGAGACCAATGAAGCAGGACGGAGGGAGTAATATATAAATATTCAAATACATATACATATTTATAAACTTATAATTATATTTTAGTATAATTAATAAAATATTAAATATATAATTCGTGCAGCGCACGGATGAAAATCTAATAATAATACTAAATGACAATAATAGTCAATAACTGTAGCTCAAGCGGGAAATTTCCCACCAAATCATGCACATGATATGGTAAAGATTGATCCACGCGTGCAGCAAAATTTATGGCCTAAAATTGGTCATTTTATGCGGTTGTTTTCAAATTTTGAGTACTTTTTGCTTTTAATGTCATTCTTTCTATCAATCTGCACAAAATATTTTGTTGTAAGAGACTTACTGCAAGTGATTTTTTTTAATAAAAAAAAATATTAATGTAAAACATTGAAGGAAAATGGAATGGAGAATTTTTATTTTTATTTTTGTTAAAAATGGAAAATTTAACTCAAGATTACTTCGTGCAACGCATGATGTATATTACTTGTACTATAAATATTAGAAAATGTTGTTAAAAAAAACAAAATATATTTTGTATTTGATGGAATGAATATAATAGAGTTGAGGATCTTTTCAGAAACAATCACACATGCCTAATTCCATTCATCCATAACAATCTTCTTCCCATATTCAGTATATATTCTGAAAGGAAAATGGTTTTAAATCTTTTTAATGGATACTTTTCTTTTAAGTCAAAACCTTAAATAGTCATTCTCATTATTTAAAAATCTTAAATAGTCACTATTATATACTCAATCAAGAAATAGCCATTTTTATTAAATTACTCTTATTTTCAAAATGTTACTCCACTAAGCAAATATAAACACCAACATATAACAAACTGTTTTTCTTAATTTAATATTTTTTAATCTTATTAATTAAAATTTAGTCTTAAACAATTTTACTAACTTTTTTATTAATTTTAATTTTTTATTTAAGTTGTAAATGATTTTTTAAAAAAAAACGAGTGTATAAAATCCAAATTGAAAACAGTTTGCATAATTATTTTTTTTATTCTTTTATTTTGTTAATTTTATTAAAATTTTTGCTTAAATAAATTATTTAATTTCCTTTAAATAAAGCCCTAAAATCACTCTAAAAATAAATAAAATATTTAGCTTCTCCATTTAAATTGTAAACACCATTCTTTTTGTTTTTAATCTATTTAAAGATATATAATTAAAATTAGACTTAATATCAAAATAATTTTAGATAAGCATATTTTTTTAATACTAATTTGAGTAATAAGAATTGAATAATTACAATAATGATTGTCAAATTAAAAAACTGCAAAAATAATTATAGTAGGGACATTTGTAGAAGTTTACCTAAATTTGGACATTTATTGCATATATATATATATATATAGAGGATGGATCATGTAAAAAAAAATCCCCATGTGAGAAAAAAGAATAAATCATATCCATCAGATCTAAAAAAATCAATGGTTGATATTTAATCGAGCAATAACTAAAATGCAATCAAGCAACAAAATAATCAAGCAACAACTAAAACACAATCAAGCAACATTGCAATCAAGCAACGACATGAACACAATCAAGCAACGTCGTGAATGCAATTAAGCAGCTTTCTCACTTTCTCACGTTAAGAATTTTCTCACTGGATCCGCTCCCTATATATATATATATATAAAAGTGATTATTTAAGGTTTTAAGATAAGAAAAGTGGCTATTTTTATATATTTGTATTTTTTTTTCAAGAAACAAGTCTCATTCGGTTCTGGATTAGGCGGTCTTGTCTCGTCTAACTGTCACTTCGAAGTTCGAATTAGGGGTACTCTACGAAATTTAGTTGGTAAAAGTTGATTAAATCCTGTAGTCCGCAAACAACATCTATTTCACTATAATATTTATTTATTTTAATAATAATGTTTATGAAAAAAATTAACTATTACTCCCTCCGTCCTACTTCAATTGTCCACCTTTCTTTTTTTGTCTGTCCTATTTAATTGTCCACTTAGTTAAAATGGAAAAATAATACCCACTCACTAATAAAATATTAATTTCCTCTATCTCTACTCGCATTGGTTATTGTGCCAAAAGCAAAGTGGACAATTCATATGGGACGGCGGGAGTACATAATATTATATTCTAATTAACATTTATGAATAAGAATCTGAGTTTTAAAGAAGCCACATTCACATATCCACATTCACATATACTCATAATGAATTAATAGACTTTAATAGTCAAATATTAAATAAGAATTAAAAATTTAATGCTAAATATTATTATATACTCTAGTTTGATGGAGTCAATCCTATGTTAAACGTATAAAATTTACTTGCATCAAAAGGAATAATAATTTGAAAAAATATCAATAAAAGTCAATAAGAATTCTTATGTGTTAGAATATATTAGATATATTCATATCTTATGTACATATCTTGTATATATTTATTCTAGATTAGTTTCTCTTCTATATATACCTCTCTCTGTACATTAAATTATTTGAGTGAAATACAGGAAATATATTTCCCTACATGGTATCAGCCTAACCCTGGCTAAACCCTAAATTCCTCCAACCCTAGCCGTCGTTCTCTTCTCGTCACCATGGCCGCTCAACTCGATCATGGTGATCTTCCGACGCTGCCTCTGTCGACCATCATTCATATGGTTAACATCAAACTTACCTCGGCCAACTATCTTCTCTGGCACGCTCAGATCGAGCCACTACTCATCACCCAGAACTTTATATCATACGTTGATGGTTCCCTTCCAGCCCCGCCGCGTCTCCTCGCTGCGCCTGCCGTCGGTGCCAACCCGGAGTTCTCCAAGTGGTATTCCCGTGATCAATTAATCAAGTTATTTCTTGTTTCCACACTCACTGAAGAGTCCATGGCGGTTATCATCGGCTGCTCAACGTCTCACGATGTCTGGACCGCACTCTCTCGCGCCTACAGCCATCGTTCAAAGGCTCGGGAGTTAAGCCTGAAAGATGATCTCCTATCTATCAAACAAGGGGATCTCTCTATTGCAGACTTCGGCCGCCGCTTCAAGGGTTTGAGCGATCAGCTTTCGGCCATCGGTCGGCCGATCGATGATTCTGACAAGTCGCATTGGTTTCTTCGTGGCTTAAACTCTTCCTACTCGACCTTCACCGCCGCTCAGATGGCTCAGGATCCGCTTCCGGGTTTTGACATCCTCCTCGCACGTGCAACCAGTCACGAGCTCTTCATCTGTGGCGCTGATTCTTCTCCATCGCCGCAGCCGGTCGCTTTTCATGCATCATCCAAATCGCATGAATATGCCGGTAAACCTAACCCTAAAAACAATCGCGGCCGCTCTAATGGTGGAAACAAGAAAAAGCGTCCCCCCTGGTGTTCCTTCTGCAGACAGATCGACCACGACGTGTTTGATTGTCCGAAGCGCTTTGACCGCTCCTATGTTCGGTCCATGCGTCCTCCGCCGTCGGCTAACCTAGCCGAGGTCTTCTCGGCTCAGTGCTCAGTCTCATCCCCTCCCGTTTCAGACTGGTATCTCGACACTGGTGCCTCTGCGCATATCTCTGCCGACGCCGCATCTCTTCACGACGTCACTGACTACTCCGGGGCTGATCACGTCGCCGTTGGTAACGGCGCCTGTCTTCGCATTACTCATACAGGCTCATTGCCTATCTCTGATTCTCTATCTTTACATCGTGTTCTTGTGGTTCCTTCAATTACTAAGAATCTTATTTCTGTCAGTAAACTCACGCATGATTACCCTGTTGATGTGTTGTTTTCTGATTCGCAGCTGCAGATTCGGAATCGGGAAACTGGAAAGATTGTCGCCACCGGCGTGCGTAAGCATGGGCTGTATGTCCTTCAAAAAGCCGTATCTGCCCTTACTGCTTCCTCGCCGATCTCCATCCCTCGCGCTTCTTATGAGGTGTGGCACAACCGTCTAGGTCACTCTTCTGCCAAAGTTATTAGTCTTCTCTCGAAGCTTAGTCTTCTTTCCTCGTCTTCTTCAGTTTCACATAATACTTTATGCAATTCTTGTCAGTTAGCTAAAAACAAGCATCTTTCTTTTCCTATTTCTGAAAAACGTGCTTCCAATGTACTTGATCTCATTCATTGTGACCTTTGGGGTCCTTCCCCTATTCAATCAAAGTTTGGTTTTCGTTACTATGCTGTGTTTATCGATGATTTCTCTCGGTTTACCTGGTTTTACCCATTACGTGCAAAATCAGATTTTTTCGAAATTTTTCTTAATTTTCATGTGTTTGCCGAAAATCAGTTTTCACGGAAAATTAAGAAATTTCTAAGTGATGGGGGTACTGAATTCACTAACTCTCGTCTTCGAAATCACCTTGCAAAATCTGGTATTCTTCACCAAATTTCATGCCCTTATACACCCTCACAGAATGGTAGAGCAGAACGTAAACAT
Organism: Plectranthus barbatus; assembly: GCA_026898455.1. Taxonomy (NCBI): domain Eukaryota; kingdom Viridiplantae; phylum Streptophyta; class Magnoliopsida; order Lamiales; family Lamiaceae; genus Plectranthus; species Plectranthus barbatus. Next base: position 6,467 of record JAPKLW010004024.1, read on the forward strand.
CGCCATATCACAGAAATGGGACTTTCCCTCCTCTTCCATTCCTCCTCTCCTCTCACTCTTTGGGTAGAAGCCTTTAGTACAACCGTTCATATCATAAATCGTATCCCCATTCCTCTCCTGAACAACAGCTCGCCTTTCAAGCTACTCTTCCACACAAAACCCTCATATGCATCTCTACGCATCTTCGGTTGCAGGGTCTTCCCTTGCCTCCGTGATTACACCAAACACAAACTTGAGCCTCGTAGTGTCCCTTGTATCTTCATCGGCTATAGCACAAACCATAAAGGGTTCCGTTGTTTAGATCCAGTCACAAATCGGGTATTCATAACTCGTCATGCACGATTTGATGAACTGTCTTTCCCGTTCTCTACCAACTGTACCTCTACATCTATCTCTCGCCTATCTCTCTCAGAATACTTCGAAAATTCCCCTGCCATTGCTTCCTCAGCCGACCCTAACCCTACGGTCACTCCACAAAATCCCGCTCCACCGTGTATTCTTTGTCTCCCGGACCCTAACCCTACGGTCCCTCCACCACCAAATACACTTCCGCAACCCACTCTCGCCAATCCTCCACCCGCCGACCCACCTCTCCTGGCGGACCAACACCAACCGGCCGAACCCTCCTCAGCCAGATAACCAAGCTCCTCGACACCCCATGCAGACGCGCGCCCGATCGGGGATTTTCAAACCTCGTTATCCGGTTGACATTAATCTGGTTTCTGTGTTTTCTGTTTCTGCAGCTCTGTCGGAACCACGTGGTGTCAAATCGGCATTAAAAGTTCCCGAATGGACACATGCGATGCATGAGGAGCTCACGGCTCTTTCAAACAATAATACGTGGAAGTTGGTCCCCCGCCCTCCGAATGCAAACGTCGTTGGGTCCAAGTGGGTCTTTCGGACCAAGCTGCTCGCAGATGGTTCGGTTGATCGCTATAAAGCTCGGCTAGTTGCTCAAGGGTTTAGCCAAATCCCTGGGTTTGATTTCACTCACACCTTCAGTCCGGTTGTGAAAGCTTCCACTGTCCGCATCGTTCTCGCCCTAGCCGTCATGCGTTCTTGGCCGATATACCAATTGGACGTCAAGAATGCTTTTCTAAATGGAATTCTGTCTACTCCGGTTTTCATGGAGCAGCCTCCAGGATTTATTGACTCACAGCGTCCGACTCACGTATGCTCCCTCAACAAGGCAATTTACGGACTCCGGCAAGCGCCTCTGGCTTGGTACCAGCGCTTCCGGACCTTCTTATTATCTCTTGGTTTTCTATGCAGCTCTGCAGACACCTCTATTTATTCTGACACGGAAGACAGATCTCATATACTTATTGGTCTACGTGGACGATATCATCATCACTGGGAACAACTCACACGCCATTGTTGCCCTAATGACGAAACTTAATTCAGAGTTTCGCACCAAAGACCTCGGCAAACTTGGGTATTTTCTTGGTCTTGAAGCCTTTCATTCCTCATCTGGTTTGTATCTCACGCAGACTAAGTATGCTTTGGAGATCCTGCAACGTGCAAAGATGACTGATGCGAAGCCTGTCTCGACTCCTTTAGCTCCCGGTGTAACATTCACAGCTGACGGACCTTCCTTTGAGGACCCGACGTTATTTCGATCCATTCTCGGCGCTTTACAGTACCTCACTGTTACTCGGCCGGATCTTGCATATTCGGTCAACACCACGAGCCAGTATCAGCAACATCCGACTATTGAGCACTTTCAGGCTCTCAAGCACATCCTGCGCTATGTAAAGGGCACTGTCCATTTCGGACTCACGTTCACTCCGGGCAGTCCTCATTTATGTGGTTATTCCGATGCTGATTGGGCTCGCTGTCCAGACACAAGACGTTCGACCTATGGTTATTCTATATTTCTCGGTCCGAACCTAGTTTCTTGGAGTGCAAAGAAACAGCCCACTGTCTCACGTTCTAGCTGTGAGTCAGAGTATCGTGCCATCGCAAATACTGCCTCGGAAATGCAATGGATAGCGAACCTCTTACGTGAACTTCGAGTGGATTTACCGTCCACGCCGATTCTGTATTCGGACAATGCGTCTGCTCTGTTTCTCACTCAGAATCCGGTATCTCACAAGAGAGCTAAGCACATTGACATTGACTACCATTTTGTTCGTGAGCTCGTGTCTTCAAACAAGCTTCGCACGAGATTTGTTCATTCTGAGGACCAAATTGCTGACATCTTCACGAAGAGCCTGTCTAGACATCTCTTCGAACACTTCTGCACCAAGCTCCGACTTTCACCACCGTCTTCGCTTGCGGGGGGGGGGGGGGTGTTAGAATATATTAGATATATTCATATCTTATGTACATATCTTGTATATATTTATTCTAGATTAGTTTCTCTTCTATATATACCTCTCTCTGTACATTAAATTATTTGAGTGAAATACAGGAAATATATTTCCCTACATTATGTAGTAAGGAATGATGTAGGAAATAAGAGTTGAAGATCTCTATCATAAAATGAGCGATCTATAAAAAGAATGAATTTTATAGAAATGAAATCATTTAATTCCATTTATAAGTTAATAATATTAATGATCACAGTAGTGTAGACTAGTTCGTTCTATTTCTCATAGGCTATGATATTGTGAAATCTATACTTTGTTTTTAACCAAGAAAATTCAATTACTCCCTCCGTCCCATGAAATTAGTCCCATTTTTTATTTTAGTCTGTCCCATATAATTGTCTCATTACTAAAAATGGAAAAGTAATCCACTAACACTAATAAATTATTAATTTCTCTTATCTCTATCTCCTTGGTTATTGTGCCAAAAGCAAATTGGACTAATTTTGTGGGACGTAGGGAGTATTTTTTTTGGAGATATAATTTACAAGAAAATATTACCTCCATAGATGTCAGCAGAGCAACAACCATTACGGACGGAGGAGTCATTACGGGCGCAGTAGCCGACGCCGCCTGTATTATTTCTGTCTGCACAAAATGCTGAGCAGCCGCCACTCACCCAACTGCCGTTGGATTGCATCACCATATCATCGCACCCGATGGCGATGATCTCATTCCAATATGACAACGTATAGGGAGTCCCCGACAAGTTCATACTCTTACGTTGCTTGTGAGACACACTTGTCTCATTCATTCCAGACAATTCATAGCAAACTGAAACCAGATTTGGGGACTTCACCCGGATATACGTTTCATTTATTTCCATCACTTCCGTATCAATGACTGAGAGGTAGGCTTTTGGAGAGACAGTGGAACTATTAGGGTTTTCCACAAAAACTTAAAGTGCTTTATTGATGAATATATAGAAAACAAAAAGATATGAAAGATGAAAACCCTAGATACAAAATAATTTAAAATCTAGTGAAACATATCTAAAAGATATATTCTATCATCCCCCCTCAAGCGAAACTCTCGGAATTTGCGTGAGGTTAAGCTTGGACCGAAAATATTCGAAAAGTGGACGCGGCAAAGCCTTGGTGAAGATGTTGGCTATCTGACGTTCACTGGGAATGAATGCGGTGACGAGGTTGCCGGATTGTACCAATTCGCGGACAAAGTGATAATCAATATCGATATGTTTGGCACGCTTATGAGCAACTGGATTCTGTGTTAAGAAGATGGAGCTCTTGTTATCACAGAATAAGTGTGGACGGCGGCTGAGAGGAATGCCGAGCTCGCGTAAGAGCGAGCAGGTCCAGATAATTTCAGCGGCAGTGTTCGCCATTGCACGGTATTCAAATTCACAGCTGGAGCGAGCAACGGTGGGCTGCTTCTTCGCGCTCCAAGAGATCAGATTACCGGCGAGAAAAATGGCATAGCCATAGGTGGAGCGACGTGTATCGATACAACGCGCCCAATCCGCATCAGAATAAGCAACCAAGTCACATGAGTCTCGTCGTGAGAAAAATAAACCATGCGAGAGAGAACCCTTGACATATCGTAGAATACGCTTAACAGCCTGAAAGTGATCAGTCGTTGGAGACTTGAGGAATTGACTGGCGAGATTAACTGCAAAAGAGAGATCAGGACGAGTGATAGTGAGATACTGCAATGCACCAACAATAGAGCGATAAAGGGTGACATCTTTGAACGAGTCGCCTGATTCTGTGAGAGTCTGGCCGCCGGCAAGAGGCGTACCAACCGGCTTCGCGTCTAGCATGTCCATGCATTTGAGGATGTTGCGGGAATATTTTGCTTGCGACAAGAATAAACCATCTGTAGTGTAGACAACCTCCAAACCAAGAAAGTAGGAAAGACGCCCAATATCCTTAATCGCAAACTCCGAGTTGAGGCGTGTGATGAAGTCTTTCAAGTGTGAAGAGCTGCTTCCTGTAAGAATTATGTCGTCAACATATACAAGGAGAAATAGCCGAATAGAGCCTCGTGTGTAAATAAATAAGGAGGTGTCGGATTTGCTGCAGATAAAGACGGCCGATAGAAGAAAATTGTCGAGGCGCTAGAACCAGGCCCGGGGAGCTTGCTTAAGACCGTATAGGGCCTTCTTGAGTCGACAGACATGATTAGGATAGCGGCTGTCTGTGAAACCCGGAGGCTGACTTATGAATACCGGAGAAGTGAGAATACCATTCAGGAAGGCATTTTTGACGTCGAGCTGATGGAGGGGCCAATTATGCATGACGGCAAGGGACAAAATAATCCGAACAGTAGCAGCTTTGACGACGGGACTAAAAGTATGAGAGAAGTCGATACCCGGTAATTGAGAGAAGCCCTGAGCAACAAGGCGTGCCTTGTGACGTTCGATTGTACCATCCGAACGATATTTAGTGCGAAACACCCATTTGGAACCAACAATATTCGAGCCGGGAGGCGGAGGTACAAGATCCCATGTATTATTGTGCTTGAGTGCAGTCATTTCTTCTACCATTGCAGTGTGCCAAACGGGATCCTTAGTAGCCGAACGAAAACCTTTAGGTTCAGACGTAACTAGGAGAGCATCATGTAAGGCAGTAGAGACAAAGTATGCAAGATGCCGAGGTTTAAATATACCAGCGCGAGCACGTGTAACCATTGGGTGAACTGGCGGCGCCGGAGGAGGATCAGTCGGAGCAGCAGGAATAATGACCTGTGGCTCGACAGCAGGAGCAAGATTCGAATCAAGATGCTCAGCTGGGCAGATAGTACACGGCCGAGGTGGGATCGGCGAGGCTCATGGACTAGGAGGCGAAGCCGAAGGCTGTGTAGGCGGCATCAGAATAGAAGGTTCCATAAATTGCAAAATGTCCAGTGGCGTGGACGATGAAGGGCGCCGAGGATCGGCCATAGGAAATAAGGACTCGTCAAAGCGAGCATGCCGAGTGATATAAACACGAGAAGTCGTCGGATCGAGACACCGAAACCCTTTATGTTGAGAAGAATAACCCACAAATATGCATGGAATACTGCGTGGGGAGAACTTCGTGGCAGCATAATCCCGAAGACAAGGAAATACGCGACATCCAAAGGGATGAAAATTCTAATAGTTCGGAACTGAACCAAATAAGATCTAAAAAGGAGAAACACCACAAAGAATAGTAGAGGGGACTCGATTGATAATATAAGTGGCAGTAGCAAAGGCGTCGACCCACATAGAAAGAGGCAGGCGTGAATGAAAGAGAATAGCCAAACCAGTTTCGGTGATGTGTCTGTGTTTCCGTTCAGCCCGACCATTCTGCGATGGTGTATAAGGACAGGAAAGGCGATGAATGATGCCTTTTGTCCTGAAAAAACCTTGAACAGAATTGTTAGTAAATTCAGTTCCTCCGTCAGACTGAAAGACTTTGATATTGCAAGAAAATTGAGTTTCAACCATTGCCGTAAAAGTTTGCAAAATAGAGAAGAAATCTGATTTGCGAACTAGAGGGTAAAACCAAGTGAATCGACTATAATCATCGACAAATATAGCATAATAACGATGCGAAGCTGCAGAAGTAACAGGGGCAGGGCCCCATAAATCGCAATGAATTAAATTCAAAACTTGAGTAGAGCGTTTTTCATTTAAAGTAAATGGTAAACGAGAACTCTTTGCAACTTGACAAGAAGAACAAATACTAGGTTTTGGCAAACAGGACGTAACAGAAATGTGTCCTTGCCGACTAAGCAATGAAATTGAATCAAACGGAAGATGACCAAGACGACTGTGCCATAGTTCAAAGGGAGCACGAAGCACACTCGACTTTAACTGAGTAACAAATGCAGGCTGCACATACTCCAAGATATATAGACCTGCATTACGGCGACCGCGTGCGAGAACGGCCTTGGTGTGACGATTCTGAATAATAAAGGAATGATCAGAAAATAAGACGTCAATAGGATAATCAGTCGTAAGTTTGCTTACGGAGAGTAAGCTCTTAGTAAGAGACGGGACAACCAGAACATCCAATAGAGAGAAACCATTAGAAATACGTGAAAGACCAATTCGAGAAATAGGAAGACTAGCACCGTTACCGACAATCACGCGGTCTGAGCCTGAATAGGTCTTCGAAGAATCAAGAAGTCCAGCATCAGGTGTCATGTGGGCGGAAGCGCCAGTATCAAGGTACCAATCAGACGCCTGTGGCGTGGAGAGAGAACAAGACGCGTCGAATGCCTCGGCAAGGTTCGCGGCCGGCGAACGAGAATAACGGTCAGGGCATGCATCTGCATAATGTCCATCACAGCGACAGATCTGGCAACGCGGAGGGCGCCGATTATTCTTACCACGTCGATTGTTCTTGCCATTGTTAGACTTCGAATATCCGGCTGGGTGAGAATTGTTCTGGTTGCCGCGAGGAACGTCCGATTTAGACGAATGATTGACGAAGGCTGCCTGAGTCGAGGAAGAGCCGTCAATGGAGTCCTGGAAGATGGCAAAGTTCTCGGCTTTAGAGAGAAGATCGCGAAAGGAGGGCAGTGCCGTGAGGGCCATCTGCGCGATGGAAAAGGACGCAAAAGATGGACCGAGACCTCGTAGGAACCAGTGAGCTTTGTCCGTATCATCAACGGGGCGACCAATCGCGGCTAACTGATCACATAGAGCCTTGAATTCACGGCCATATTCAGAAACAGAGCGCGAACCACGCTTAACAAGTTGGAGATCGTCCTTGAGTCGAAGTTCCCTAGTCTTCGACTTGTTGCTGAAGGCCGTGTCGAGGGCTTGCCAAACCGCACGAGATGTGGAACAGCCGAGGACTTCGGCCATTGCTTCTTCAGATAAGGTGGACAACAGCAAACTAAGAAGGCGTTGATCCTGATGGATCCATGCTGCGTACGCCGGATTTTGCTGCGGCGGGCCATTCGGCGAAGTCAGGGCCGAAGGTGGTGGAGGTAACGAGCCATCGACATACTTCATGAGGTCTTGACATGTAAGTAGCGGGACGAGTTGCGATCGCCAGAGAAGGAAATTTGAAGAGGATAGTTTAATTGTGACCATATGAACGAGGGTAGACAGCGGAAGAGCGTCGGAAGCCATGAGATTGGCGTGAGAAAAAATTGAGAGGCCGAGGGAGAGAAACGGCGAGGTGAGGGAGGGAGAGGGATCGAATTTTTAGGCTGATACCATATTAGGGTTTTCCACAAAAACTTAAAGTGCTTTATTGATGAATATATAGAAAACAAAAAGATATTAAAGATGAAAACCCTAGATACAAAATAATTTAAAATCTAGTGAAACATATCTAAAAGATATATTCTATCAGGAACCATTGCAAGTGATGTCAAAAGACGAATCGAACGAGCAACTTGATCCAACTCCAAATGGATATGGGATCATTATATCCCCGCACCGATCCTCACATCCAGGTTTTGCAACTAGACCGGCGTTAAATGTCGGCGGAAGAGTTAGAAATATTAAAGTAAAGATGGAGATGAGGAGTTGAAAAGGACTAATATTACGTATATTTGAAGGCATAGGCATAGCTCGAGTGGAACAGAACATGAATATCAAATGGAAAGTCGATGGAGTACGTGAGCTAGTGGATTACTTATTTATAATGATGAGGTAATGAGAATGACTAGAAATGGAAAAGTTTATTACTCTTTCATTTTTTTAATTTGTTAAAGTTACTGGCAATTGTTTTTACTTTACCTCTTCAAAAGAAAGTATTGATTAACCGTTCTACATGACTAAAAATACATGCATTTAATTTTATTTTTATCTTTTGAGGAAAAATCAGGTCCACTCTTTTTTTCAAACACTAAATCTACTTCAGATTTAGATAACGTTGCTTTTCTCCATAAGAGTTTCTATCAATAAAATTAATAGTGGGTCTCACAAAATGCTTTTGTAAGGGAAGACTATTGAAAATTCAAAGTAAACTTCATTATTGATCTCATTATGTGGCTCATGCTCGAATTCTTTAACGAAGTAATATCATTATTGTTGGAGTAGTCTCAATATAATTCGAGGAAGTAGTTCGAGTTGGTCGAGGAGACTAGTCAGGTAAAGTGGGTCGAGCTGTGTAGGTCGATGAACAATTCGAGTTGGATAGATATGGAAAATATATTGTGTATATCTTGTTTCCTTGTTGGATAAAATTTATCATTATTGGTATTATATTTGGATAGAAATAAATCTATTAGATAGATTTAGTTTAGATATATCTTACCATATATAGGTTTTATATTCCTCATGTATTTAGGAATATCTCCCTATATATACCCCTGCTCCCCACCAATTGTAGTTATCACATACTTTGTATTTTCTTCACCATAATAATACATCACCAAGGAGGCTTGAAGAGTGGACGTAGAGCTTACGCTCGAACCACTATAATTATTTGTGTCATTTATTTTATGTTAGTTATTCGTGTCTGCAATTGCTTCAGGCAACTCGGTCACGTTAGTGAGAGGGGGCTGCAGGAGTTATCGAAGCAAGATCTGTTGCTCGGGGATAACATCAGAGAGCTGGATTTTTGTGAGAATTACATCTATGGGAAATCTCAACGGGTAAAGTTCAGAGTAGGTCGACAGAGAGCTCGAGGAACTCTGGACTACATCCACTCAGATCTAGGGGTGGGACGGTACGGTATACCGAAAATTTTTCGCCGTACCGTATACCGTACCGAACTTTACGGTATGAAAAAATTCATACCGTTACCGTACCGTAACTATCGGTATACCGAACTTCGGTATACCGAAGTTTCGGTATAACATAAACTGAATACCGTTATCGTACCGTAATGACGGTATACCGTACCGAAATTTTACGGTATATCGTGATATACCGTAATAGTATACCGTACCGTACCGAATATTATTAATTAAAATAATATATAAATTTTAATAAAATTATTATTTAATTAAAAAAATGAGTTCCAAGACAACTTCTCACCAGCTATGTGGTTGGCAACCTTGTTCCGATTACCACCAAATTAATGGTTTAGGTAATAACACTAAATAACTATACAAAGATGTATTTTATAGGAGACTCAATTTATTTGTATTTGATAACTAATCGATGTGGGATATCAAAATGGCTGCTCATTTATAAATGCTTTCATTTGTGTGTGTTTTATTTTTTATCAATGTGGGATACTTTATTATGTAGGATAATAACTTTAAAAAGTTACTTATTTTGTTGTTATTTTTTCTTCTATCCATATTTTTAAAAAAACTATTTATTATTATTATTTTTTAAAATTATTTTTATTATTATTTTCGTCTAACCCAAATGAACGAGGGAAATAAAGAATTAAAATTAGAAAAATATTAGTTATGAACATTTATTGAAATAAATATATACTAAAAATACTATTATATATTAATAATATTATATTATTTAAAATAAAAATAATATTTATATATTCGGTACGGTATGTAGACGGTATACCCTATATTTTAGAATCTCATACCGTTACCGTACCATAAATTTTCGGTACGGTATCATACTGTACCGTTAATAACGGTATATCAAGATTTCGGTATTTTCGATATTTTTTCGATACGATATGTACGGTATATCGGTATTTTGGTATTTTTTCCCACCCCTACTCAGATCTATGGGGACCTTCAAGGGTCAGTTCGAATGGAGGAGCGAAGTACTTCATGAGCCTCATTGACGATCACTCAAGGAAGGTATGGGTCTACATCTTGAAGAATAAGAGTGATGCTTTGGAGACCTTAAAGAAGTGGAAAGTGCTGATCGAAAATCAGACTGGAAGGAAGGTGAAGAGGCTACGAATTGACAATGGTCTTGAATATTACTCGAAGGAGTTCGAGAGGTACTGTTCGAAGCAGGGTATTGTGAGGCACGAGACAGTGGCTGGAAGACCTCAGCTGAACGGATTAGCGGAGAGATACAATTGGATGTTGCTGGAAAGAACGAGGTGCATGCTGTTCGGTGCGAAGTTACCCAAGTCGTTCTGGACAGAAGTAGTGACTATTGCAGCTTATTTGATCAATCGGTGCCCCTCGACTGCACTAGGTTTCAAGACACCGGAAGAAATATGGTCTGGTCATCCTCCGGATTTTAGCAACCTCAGAGCTTTTGGTTGCGTGGCTTATGCGAACATCAAAGGAGATAAGCTTGGGAGGAGGGCAGTGAAATGCATATTCATAGGGTACCCCGAAGGTGTGAAAGGGTACAAGTTATGGTGTCTCGAGCCGGATGTAAGAAAGTGCATCATTAGCAGGGATGTGACGTTCAAGGACTTTGTTCGATGCAAACACAACCCATGTGTATATTTTCGAGGTGAAAATATGGAGACTCGAATTTATCTACTGTTGTACGTAGATGATATGCTGATACCGAGTCGAGATAAGCAAGGGATAGCCGAACTGAATGAAGCTCAGAGTCAGGAGTTCGAGATGAAGGATCTCGGTTGTGCTCGAAGGATCCTGGGAGCTTGAAGAAGACTCACATTATCTCAAGAGGTATACTTAATGAAAGTTCTTGAGAAGCATGAAATGAAGGATGTAAAGCATGTGCTCAATCCGTTAGCAACTCACTTCAAGTTGAGTGCTAGCTTCTGGGAAACTCGACGAGGAGGAAAGGGCGTCTATGAGAGGTGTTCCTTATGCGAGCGTTGTCGGTTCGTTGATGTATGTGATAGCGCATTTTTCAACACGCTAAAGCTGCAAGTGCACAGACCACTGCAGAGGGCAAGTAATAATTTATCGAACTCAAGGACTGCAGGCTCGAAACACAACCAAGCACTAAAACATAGACATCGTACTACTATCTAGGCAAATCATAAAGTAGTTTTGGTTTATTTAACTAGACTGATTTAAAAGCAGAAATAAAATAAAACGGGTAATTAAATATTTTAGAAAACAATGAGAAAATAGGATTCCAGGGTAATCCACTTTGAATATTAAACAAACAACGTTTTCATGCAATTCAATCCCAATTTAATTTCTAATGATGTGAGCAATCACGAAAATGTTATCAGGCGACCCTCTCGGATTCTTAACCATAACATGGAAATAAAAGACCTAGTGACTCCTCTCGGATGCGCAAAAGGACGTTTACTCTTGATAAAAACCTTGGATTCAAAACCCTTTAAAAGTTCAACTTCCTCTCGGATAATTGTTCTAATAAATCTGATTAATTTGCGTCTTAATTGATAACCTAGACCTCTCGGTTCAAAAACTATCAATTCAAATCACAATTAATGATCAGTTAATGCAATTATTGAAAATCCAAATTAAATCAGAACATCAGAGGAAAAGGAACATTAAATTTGCATAAAATGTTGAATGAATAAATACAAAGCTTCAAAACCCTAGAATCCAAAAAGGGATTTAGCCAGACATGCTAAATCCTAGAAAAACAAAGAGATGAAGAGTCATAGAAACAGAAAAAGGAAATTAAAAACCGCGTAGTCTTCAATCTTCAATTCCTGTCATGCTCTTCCAGTTCCCCTTGAATTTCTGTAGAAAACCTCTCTCTAGCCTCCGGAAATAAAAGAAGATGTACGTGGGTGAAAGGAATTAGGAGTTGGAATGAGAGCTGTTCGCTGTTTCTGCAGGGGCTGTCGTCGGATCTGCATGGGTGTCGCAGGGAAGACATCTTGACTCACCGGCTCTGAAACAGCATTCGCCGGCTGGGTGTTGCTCGCAGGCCAAGGAGAGGAATCGCCGGGTTCTGCCATGGATGCTCGCCGGCTGGCTTGCCCGTTCGCCGTTCTTGCCTCAACTCGCCGGGGAAGGGTGCAGCTCGGTCGCCGGAAGCTGGGTTTGAGCAGCATTCGTCGGTTATGGATGCAGGTCGCCGTCCCTGCACAGTGGGCGCCGGTTGTGAGCGTGAAACGCAGGGAAGAAGGCTGCTCGCCGGATATGTGCTTGACTCGCCGGCTGCGCAATACAAACGCCGGTTGTGTTACGAAGCATCAAATTCTATCTTTTTCTCCTCAGTGCATGCCAACACGATTAGTTCTTTCGAAATCTGCTCAATCATTCATTTAATCCTCAGAAATTGCGTAAAATCTGTGCAAAATAATATCAACAACACCAAACGTAATATTTCCTTGAAAAATACGAATAATGCATGAAAACATCACGTAATTGGCTCAGTTAACGTATAATCTAAATATAAACACATCAATTAAATGCACAGAGTGAGTGTTTATCAGTATGCTATGGTCTGTACGAGACCGGATCTTGCTTATGCTCTCAGCATGGTTAGTAGGTTCATGGACGAACCTAGGAAGAGCATTGTGCAGCTCTGAAGTGGGTCCTCAGGTATGTTCGAGGGACAGTTGAAAAGGGTCTAGTCTTCGAGGATGATGGTTCGAGCTCAAGGCTCCCAGTCGAAGGGTTTGTAGACTCAGATTATGCAGGATGTATGGATACGAGGAAGTCATTGACGGGTTTTGTGTTCACATCGTATGGAACGGCGATTAGTTGGAGAGCAAGTCTACAGAGGGTAGTTGCCTTATCTTCGACGGAGGCGGAGTACATTGCCTTGACCGAAGCGATTAAGGAAGGTCTGTGGTTGCTCGGATTCATGAATGAACTGGGGATTGATCAAGGAAAATTAAAGGTTTCCTGTGATAATCAAGATGCTTTGTAGTTGGCGAAGAATGATGTTCATCGTGAGAGAACTAAGCACATCGATGTGAAGTTCCATTTTATAAGAGATGTGGTTGCAGCCGGAGAGGTTGAGTTGCACAAGGTCAATACTCTTGATAATCCTGCAGATATGATTACAAAGCCAGTTCCAAGTACTAAGTTTAAGTACTGTTTGGATCTTCTAATCTTGCTCCCCTTTTATCGGATCTTTCCAACAATGATGCATGACATAAAATTAAATAATTATATCCTTAAAAAATGCTCCCATAATTATATTATAGTGGTGTTTTTACTTTTCGAGAGAATCGAGAGTTAATTATTGGCTGTTTAGTTAAAAGTATTTAGAAAATACGTATTGCATCTAAAGAATTGCTCAACGAAGTGAACCATGGACGTTTACTTTATTTTGTATTGAATCTTAAGTATTAATTTTATAAATATTTTACCTTGAGGCACTTACGCGTGTACTAATTCTTGCAAAAATATAAATGTGTAAAATTATTTAATTTTAGCTTTTTTATTGTGTTTCAATGTCTTCACATTAAATCAAACATTACTCTCTAATATTGCACAACAATTATTTTTTATCATTGTAGAAATAAATTCTTTCAGAAGTTATAAAAATATTCTTACGGAATTTCTCTCTGTGATGTGCCATTTCTTGTTGACAAATAAATTAAAAAAAACAATAAAAAATGTCCCTGATAAAAACTAAAACCTGTACAAATTGAGTTAAAATCCAACAATAATCTCCAAGCGTAATTCTAAAAATAGCCAAATTTTTTTTAAAATAATTTCTTATTTAAAATTAAATAAAATTATCATATATTATTACTACTTTACCCCCATAATATACTTGAAAGAAAGAAAACAAATTTTGTAGTCCCCCTTCTAAATAGAAAATATCTCTAATCTTCTATGAGACAAATTTAGAATTTGAGGATTTCATTAATGAGAAGATGGAGTTGGGGTAATCTCAAACAATTTCATTCATTTAAGTTTTTTAGTTTCTTAAAAATATTTTGTAGCTCCACCTTCTCATCTTTGCCTCGGGTGAAAACACTCTTCTGCTACTGCCCTCCAATCTACCTCGCACTATCTACAACGCACATCGATTACACCATCACCTACTGATTTTTTTTTTTGGTTCACAAGTCTGTTGTTATATTGATAATTTAATTATTTCTATACTATTGAAGAAACTACTAACAATAATATATTCATTTTTTTTTCTATTCTTTTGTTTGTCAATTTCAATGTATGTTATTGGTAGTAGCAAAGTTGAATGTATATTGCTGATTCTATCGAATTCTGAGTGTTTTAAGAGAAAGGGGGTATGTTTTATTAAATTTTGAAATTGAAGGGCTATATTAATAAATCTGTATTTTAATTTTTAATTATTATTTTAAATTGGGGGCTATGAGCTGGATAAAATAGTAATGTTAAAAAATAATTTTATATTATTTTTTTTAAAGCTGTAAAGAGAAATTATGTGATTTTGTTTAGATACCCTAATTCTAAATGGGTTTTAAATTCAATGGAATGCCCCGCGGTTATGGTTTGATATTGTAGTCTTCTTCTAGTGTACCAAATTTACGCATGCTGTTCAGCCATGAATTTAAATTCTTCTACACATTTTTTTAACTTAACGACGGAAAATGCTGGAAAAAACATAAACACATTCGTGATTGGAGGGAGAAGAGAAAATTCAGACCTGAAAAACGACAGGAAAATGAATCAAAATTTATCCATATAAAATAGGGGTTAGTTGAAACAAAAGCAAGAAATGATACAATTAACATCATAGTGTGGAAGATTTTTAACATCAAGGTATTAGACATCACATTATCATCGACACTGACAAGATTTTTTATTATTCCGTTACACTACAAAAATTTCGTGAATTCACGATGGAATTTTCCATCGCTAATCACATAATATTCCGTTGCTAAACGTATTTTGTGACGGATTTTTTCATCGCTAAATAATTGATGACGGAATATTACCGTTGCTAATTTTTTCCTCAAAAATATGAATATAATTTTTTTTTATTGTGAACTGATTATTGGTCGGTCCAATCATTGCGAACCGGTCTAGTCCACTTGAAATTTTGTGATTGCGTCTGCAAGGTTCCTCCCGTGCGCAAGTCCTACCTGTTACTGCTGAATCAAATACAATCATCAATTTTTATATGTTTTAAAACATATATATATGAAAAAAATTCTAGAATTAGCGACGAAATTTTCTGTCGCTAAATTTAGAGACGGAAAATTCCATCGCAAAATGTTAGCAAAGGAAAATTCCGTTGTAATTCTATCGCTAAATTTAAAAATTAATTATGCCGGCAGTCCGCTGCGAAATGGCGACCCATTTTTTCATTTCGTCGCAATTTTAAGATTTTTTTGTAGTGTTATTTGTAAAATATATAACTTTCACAGTAGTTATTTTTGACAAAACAAAACGTATTATACTTTCAAATTTTTATCATTTTATTCTTATAATTAGGGTTCGTTTGGTTGGTGAGTTTCAAAATGAGGGATCTACTGTTTGGTTGAAGAGTATGTGAATGAATAAATGAGAATGATCCCAAATATTTGAAAATCACCTGAATACTCCAAAATGGCTGGTTTTATTCTCATTTCCAAATCTCATTACCAAAATTATTTATTTCTTATATTTTTTTATTTCATGTTTTTATAATAATTTTCTTATTTATTTTTATAATATTATTCTAAAATATTATAATAATTATATTATATTATATAATTTTAATTATAATATTAAATATTATTATAAATTATATATTATTCTTCTAATATAGTATAATAATAATATTATTAAATTAATCTTTTGTTTTGTATCTTGGTTTTATATTTTATAAAATAAATAAGAAGATAAATAGATTATTTACTTATTTTTAATATGATCTTATTTTCTTGGTTTTATTTTTAAATAATTATTTATCTAATATTTTTATTTTTTTATAAATTTATAAACTTAAAAAATTAATCATGAGAATTGAAAATGACTTCCAAACCCATCTCATTAACCAACCATTTGAATTGAGAATAATTCTTAAATTCAAATTTATATCTATTACTTTTACTATGAAACTTTACTCATTGATTTCTGACACTTAAACAAAATTCTTCCTTAAATTAATTAGAGTGTTACAAAAGATATACAATTGTCTGGTTTTGGAATGGCACAGATACTAATGCGGGTAGAGATAGAGAAAATTAGTATTTTATTAGTGAGTGTGTATTAACTTTCCATTTTAGGAAAGAGGACAATTGTTTGAGACAGACGAAAAAGGAAAACAAGACAATTGTTTTGGGACGGAGGGAGTACTACTTTTTGCGATTCATTAAAGATACTGTTTTGTTATAATTACTAAAACACCCAATAATGGTAGCTATAAAATTTAAAATTTAATTTGGTTCCTTGGATCACATTGATAAATGAAGATTAATTATTAAATATGTGGAGAGATTTAATGTATGTTTTATCTGATCTTAACTCTATCCTTTCCAAAGCTATCCGCCTTTACACTATGTGATCAAGTTCGACAAAAGCCATTCCATCTGTTAATTTTCTACTAACATCTTCTAAATACAAACTCTTACAAATAATATATATAGAGTGATATATGCTCATTCAGTTTCAACCATAAGTGGATGTATATCTGACGTTGTTGCCGATGTTTCACTAACAGAACTAGTAGTCCTCGAATATTTAATATCCGAATCTATCATCTGGTTGAATTCATAGATTGATCTGGCCTCTTCAATCTCTCCTCGGATAGCCTGAGGCATATGAGATATTCTCAAACATTCCAATTCGGTCGACACTTCTTTCATGGTTGGCCTCTTTTTACCCACCCGATTCAAACATCTTTGAGCGAGCCTTGCGACTCCAATAACCTCTTCCTTCCTATTATGCTTCAAGACTTGGGGATCTAAGATGAGTTCAAGAATGTCTTCTTCCATTGATGTGAGAAAATATGTTGCGAGACCTGTCTCTACCCCTTCAGACATATCCCGAAATATAGGCCTTCGCCCTGTTAGAAGTTCAGCTATAACTACTCCGAAACTGAAGACATCACTCTTTCCGGTATATTGGCGTGATTGAAAATACTCTGGATCGAAATATCCAAATGTTCCTTTGACATTTAAGGTTGTTAAGTGAGTTTGGTCCACGTCAACCAACTTGGAGATTCCGAAGTCTGCTACTTTGACAACATATTTCTCGTCCAAAAGGAAATTGCTACTTTTTATGTCTCTGTGATAAATAGGTATGGTGGATGCACAGTGTAAGTAGGCGAGCGCACCTGCTATATCTGAAGCAATTTTTAGCCGCATGTTCCATGACACTGGAAGTTCAACCCTAGAATGAATAAGATCGAAAAGGGTTCCATTAGGTAAAAACTCATATACTAGCAGAGGAACCTTAGTCTCCAAACAGCATCCCAACAATTTGACCACATTCCTGTGATTGATTTGTGATAGTATCACTATCTCATTTATGAACTGCTCCACTTTGTCCTCGTCAACTTGCTTTAATTTCTTGATCGCCACAATACTACCATCATACAACATTCCTTTATAGACTATGCCTTGTCCGCCTTTTCCAAGAATTCGGTTTTCATTGAAGTGATCAGTAGCTTTCTCCAACTCTTTTGCACGAAAAAGTTTCGTTCTTCCAAATGAGTCTTTAGTAGTTTGTTGTTGTAATAGAAGGTGTCTGAAGAGATTCTCTTTTCTCTTTCTGCTTCTTCTCTTCTTCAGAACTCTATGCAACCAAAAACACATGGGCAAGAACAATACTAATCCTAGTCCAGAGCTTAAAAGATCTGCATTAAACTTACTCATTTAAAAAACCTATCCGTATTATCAATCAAATTTCTTTTTATATTTCATATCATTAGTGCATCTCCTATATATTTAAATTGATGAGATAAAATCATGCATAAAATCAATTTTATGACTTAATGAGGATAGAGGATTCAAATTGTACTCCATCCGTCCCGATTATTTGATCTATTTTTATATTGTACGAATGTAAAAAATTATTTAAGAAATACTAATAAACAAACTTCGAGAATTATTCTTATTTAGCAATAACTATCAATACACACTATTTTTTTTGAAGAAATCTATAGACCCTATTAATTGTATTTAATTTACAAGGTTATTCAGTGGTAAATTTGTAAACACATGTACCAACCCAATAAAGTAACCTGAACTAAATAATTGAGACCGGTGAGTAATAATTATACTTCATAATGCATTAGTGATTTACAAAGGGATGTAATTTTAATTACCTGTTAAGATTACCATCTTGGTGTTGGATTGCGGTTTCTTAAAACAACCCATGCCATCTTTCCTTCCATCACCAAAATAATTTTTTGGACACAAGCAATGAAAAGAGCCTTGAGTATTAATGCATGTTGAATTTGAATTGCATGGATTGGTTGTATTGTCAGCGCACTCGTTAATATCTGCTCGAAAAGCATCACAAAAAGTGTCTGAACAGTTAAACATCAAAGCAAGTTGAGATTAAAAATAGTTTGCAGTAAAATTCATAATAAAGTAAAGATTTATCTATGCTGTCAGAAAGAAAAAAAAAGTTGCAATAATATGATATGTTTGATCTAAATAACCAGACAAGAGAATTATTGGTTTGAGATAGATTCTCGACATATATATCGTTTTTACAATATTTAATTTGATAAATATAGTTTAAGCCATAACTTATCATACATAAGTAGAAGTAAAAATACTGGAGAAATTAAAGATTCTGTGCGGCTAAGGATCTACGCATCTTGTTCCACTTACATAAAATGAAAGCTCAATTCTGTAATCGATCAAAGTCGTAAAAACTACTAATATTAATTCTAGGTAATTTGTTTTGTGTGTGTCGTTCAAGTTTTAATTTAATTGGTAAGCATAAAAGAAGAATGTTGATATTATAATTAGAGTACTGACCTTGACATCCTAAGGAGATGTAAGGATTGCCTTGATATCCTTTGGAGCAATTGCAGAGATAGCCTCCAACCGCGGAATCAAAATCAACGCACTCACTATTCTCCTGACATGCAAAATTTGTATGATTCTTTCTTGCTTCTTTGCAATTTCCCTGCCCTATGCGCCAATCCAGCATCAAATTTCCCATGCCTCGCGTCCAATAATAGTCTGTCTGCATTTCACTTGAATTATTCAGGTAGTCCAAGGGAAAGATAAAAGAGTAGGAATCCCTGCTATCATAGTGTAGGAGGAAGACGTAGCTGCAAGGGAAAAACTTTCTACGTTTCCATTGTCCACTTAAGTCACTCAGATTTGCTTCTAGGAAACTTGTGCCTGCTTGAAGATAAATATTGGTGAATGTAATCAATTGCTTTTTTTTCATTAAAAAAAAAAAACTAAAAGAAGTCCGTAAAACTGAAAAACTATCATTCTTGGATTGGTGAATATATTTATTTAATATTATTTCATAATTCTCAAACTAGGCACTCTAGTAATTAGTAAAAAGGAATCAACTTGTACCTTAATGTGGATATATATATCCAAATAAATTGGATCATGGTGGCAGAAATGGCTTGGCGTTTGGGTAGGACTTAGACCCGAGAGCCTAGGTTGTACCTAATTATTCAACTTGTTTTTTGTGTTTTAACATCTCAAATGAATAATTTCATAAATAAAAATAAAATTATGCAATTTTAATTTATTTTTAAAAATCATATAAAAATCAGACGCTTAGCATAGACATGTAGCTCAATTTTAAAAAAACATTGCTTGTAAAATGTTCATTCAACACCTACAACGTAACTCCCCTTCCTCAATTAAGAATTATAGTTTGCAAGAAACCATTACTCTGTCGGTCCAAACATCATATCAATGTTAGAGTGTATTTTACTGAGATTGGTATAAAATATACTTGATTAATATTATTTAAGAATTTTCAAACTATGCACTTTTTATTAATCAAAAGATAAAAAGGAACATATATATCTGTACATTTAAGAACTCATTGAAAGAGGTGCGTAGGATCATCTATCTATAACATTAGTTCTATAATTTATATATATATCCAAAGTCAAAGACCTCTGTTATCAGATAACAACATTTTTTTTATTAAAAGTAAATCTATAAATTAAAGGCGTCAGCCTCATATATATTAAATATATATAATTTTAATATACTCTTTCCGTCCCATTAGATTAGTTCAGTTTGGTTTTCAGCACACAAATCAACGTTTATGAGTATAGTGAAATTAATATTTTATTGATATGAAGAGGTTTTTTTCCATTTTAGGAAATTGGACTAATCTGGTAGGGCAGACGAAAATGAAAATATAGATTAATCACGGAGGGAGTTTTTAAAACGTGGTCCCATTTTAAGGAATAAAATAATGAAATAGCGTACGAGACAATTGTGGCAAAATAAGGACATGGGAAATCAGTTAAATTATTTTGACAAAAAAGAATATATATATATTAACTTAAATATTATTACCTCTGGGAATGGCAACACTGCAACAGCCATATCCGGAGTAATAGAAACCACTTCCTATCCGGCAATATATGTCATACCTCAAGTCTGTATCTCCTTCCCAGCAAACGGATGAGCAGCTGTCGAAAAAACGTTGATTTTGTCGTCCAACAATCCCCACCATCATATCATCACAACCCATGGCAGTGATCCAATTGCCACGAGATACTGTATATTGAGTACCTAGTAAATCAATAATCAAGCTATGCTCCTCTGTCTTATTCATTCCATGCTGATAGTCTGACTCTGACAGATTGTAGCAAGCTAAACCCCCCGGGTTCGGATAATTGACCAGAACTTGGGATGAATTCTTGAGTTGAATGACTTCTGCCTTAAGAATATGGAGGTAGGCTACTGGAGGGTAGGTGGAGGCATTGCAAATGATTTCGAAAGATGGATCCAAGTAGCAATCTGGGCCAATTCCAAAGGGAAACGGGATTGATAATTCCCCACATTGATCCTGGCATCCAGGTTTCGCAATTGAACTGGAGAATGAAATTGCTGGTGCATGGGAACAGAAACATAGTTAGAACAACATATGACTCATAACTGAACACATAAATTGATGATCTTATCTTAAGTAATCAGAAAGTTAAATGAATTTAGGGAACAAATTAAAGACCCCTGACCTTGGCATCCTCCGGATAGATAAGGATTGCCCTCGTAACCTTCCACACACTTGCATAAGTATCCTCTAATAGTCTCATAACGATATGCATCAATAGTATAATAATTAAAACAAACACTCTTGTTATCTTGGCATGCATAACTACTGGAATTCAACTGGGCTCGGCTGCAATTCTCAGACCCAAGAGTCCAGTCAAGACGCACCACTGGAGGGTTAGTTGTTGAAGCCCAATTATCATTTAGAAACGCCGTTGAGTTATCCAAGTAGTACAAAGGATACGAAAAGTCCAATGGAAATCCGAATGCATCTCTCTGCCACTCATGTATAATCGGCGCCTAGGACCGCCTAGGCGCCGATTAATCGGTAGGCGGAGGTCCACCGCCCCGATAAATGCCAAATCGGCTAGAAAAATCGGTTTTAATTTAATCAGTGATTAATCGGCGATTAATCGGTCTAGGCGGATTAATCGGATTAATCGCCGATTAATCGGATTAATCGGCTGATTAATCGGAAAAAATCGGTTGAAGTAAATTTCAATTGTAAATTCAATTTTTAAATTTTATTTTCAATTGTAAATTCAATTTTTAAATTTTAATTTCAAAAAATATTTAAAAACATAAAAATATAAAATTAGAATAAAAGTGTAAACCTAATTTTTTCCAAAATCAAATTTCCCAACCAAATTCACGATTCCTCAATCCTCACCGCCGCACGCCATACTCCTCCACCCACGGCCCCCACCGAATGTGTGGATGGTTGTAGTCCGAATATTTAACTTTCGTTATGGTTTGCTTTTATTTTAAGCTTTGTTTTGTTCATTGCTTTTATTTTGGATTGATTTGAATTGTGATGATATTTGTTGCAGGAATGTTTTAACTTTAGTTTATGATTTACTTTTATTTTGGATTTTGCTTTTAAATGTAAAAGTGCTTGTTGCAGGAATATTTATACGTTTGGATTTAAATGTGAGGATGTTTGTTGCAGGAATATTACTTGAGATACATATAAAATGCTGAAATTTTACTTGCTTTTTAAATATATAATTTGTTGGTAAGATTTTTATATATTACTTGAGATATATAAAAAATAAAAGAATAAAAATAGGAAACCGCCTAGAATCCGACTAATCCCCGCCTAGACCGCTTAGGCGCTAGGCCCCCCTCGGCCGCCCGACTAGCGCCTAGCGATTTTTACAACATTGCATGTATAAAGGCGTAACTGCAGGGGAAAAGCTTTGGGCGACGGAAATTTCTGCTCATGTCACTTAATTCTGCTGCTACGAAACTTGTGCTGCCATCTAGTTTACACGATATATATGTTAGAAGCCACAAGGCCACATTCATCACTTTCATATTTAAAATGAATGTATTATGTACCCATATTATATTTTTATTATTAAATGGTATACAATAATTAAATATCTGAAAATGTTGTTCAAGAAAACAAAATATATTTTGTATTTGATGGAAATATTAGAGTTGAGGATCTTTTCAGAAACAATCACACATGCCTAATTCCATTCATCCATAACAATCTTCTTCCCATATTCAGTATATATTCTGAAAGGAAAATGGTTTAAAATCTTGTTAATGGATACTTTTCTTCTTTCATTTCTAGAAACAAGTCTCATTCGGTTCTGGATTAGGCGATCATGTCTCGTCTAACTATCACTTCGAATTAGGGGTACTACGTAATTTAGTTGGTAAAAGTTGATTAAATTAATCCTGTAGTCCGCAAACATCATCTATTTCACTATAATATTTATTTATTTTAATAATAATATTGTTTATGAAAAAAATTAACTATAACATAATATATTCTAATTAACATTTATGAATAAGAATCTGAGTTTTAAAGAAGTCACATATACTCATAATGAATTAATAGACTTTAGTAGTCAAATATTAAATAAGAATAAAAAATTTAATGCTAAATATTATCATATACCTTAGTTTGATGGAGTCAATCCTTGTTAAACTTATAAAATTTACCTACATCAAAAGGAATAATATTTTTAAAAAATATAAATAAAAGTCAATAAGAATTCTTCTGTAGTAAGGAATGATGTAGGAAATAAGAGTAGAAGATCTCTATCAAAAAATGAGCGATCTATAAAAAAAATGAAATCATATAATTCCATTTATAAGTTAATAATATTGATCACAGTAGTGTAGACTAGTTGGTTCTATTTCTCATAGGCTGATATTGTGAAATCTATACTTTTAACCAAGAAAATTCATTTTTTTTGGACATATAATTTACAAAAAAAATAATTATACCTCCATAGATGTCAGCAGAGCAACAACCATTACGGACGGAGGAGTCATTACGGGCGCAGTAGCCGACGCCGCCTGTATTATTTCTGTCTGCACAAAATGCTGAGCAGCCGCCACTCACCCAACTGCCGTTGGATTGCATCACCATATCATCGCACCCGATGGCGGTGATCACATTCTCTTCCGACAAAGTATAGGGAGTCCCCGACAAGTTCATACTCTTACTTTGCTTGTGAGACATCCCAGCTGTGACATTCATTCCAGACAATTCATAGCAAACTGAAACCAGGCTTGGGGACTTCACCCGGATATACGTTTCATTTATTTCCATCACTTCCGTATCAATAGCTGAGAGGTAAGCTTTTTGAGAGGCTGCGGAACCATTGCAAATGATTTCAAAAGATGAATTGAAGGAGCAACTTGCACCCACTCCAAATGGATATGGGATCTTTAAATCCCCGCACCCATCCTCACATCCAGGTTTTGCAACTGGACCGGCAGAAAATGATGGTGGAAGAGTTAGAAATATTAAAGTAAAGATAGAGATGAGGAGTTGCAAAGGACTGATAGATATATTTGAAGGCATAGGCATAGCTCGAGTGGAACAGAACATGAATATCAATTGGAAAGTCGATGCAGTACGTGAGCTAGCTAGTGGATTACTTATTTATAATGATGAGGAAACTATTGGAAAAAAAAAAATCAATTTAGAATAATATTGGAAACGAGTCGGTAAATTACGTACAAAAACACATCCAAACTTATGTCAACATGAATCTGGACGGTAATGAGAATGACTAGAAAGTTGAAAAGTTTATAACTCTTTCATTTTGTTAAATTTATTGGGAATTATTTTTACTTTACCTCTTCAGCAGTGGCGTATCCAGAAATTTACAATTGGGGGTACAATATATAACTATAATAAATTGGGTGTACATTATGTAAAAATATATACAAATAATATGTAAAAATATTATAAATAATAGTAAAAATATATAAATTTATAAAAGAAAAAAAAATATTTGGGGGTACAAGTGTACCCCAAAATCCCCCCTATATCCGCCACTGCTCTTCAGTCTTCAAAAGAAAGTATTCATTAACCGGTCTACATGACTAAAAATACATGCATTTAATTTATTTTTATCTTTTGAGGAAAAATCAGGTCCACTCTTATTTTCAAACACTAAATCTACTTCAGATTTAGATAACGTTGCCTTTCCATAAGAGTTTCTATCAATAAAATTAATAGTGGGTCTCACAAAATGCTTTTATAAGGGAAGAATATTGAAAATTCAAAGTAAATTTCATTATTGATCTCATTATGTGGCTCATGCTCGAATTCTTTAACGAAGTAATATCATTATTTTAGAATATACATAATGATTAGAAATTGGTACGGATTTAAATTGATCACATGCGTTGATTTTAATTTTTAATTATTCAGATTTATTTTTATTCTTGTATATATAGGATAGTGATTATGTATTAAAATTTTTCCAGCCGTTAAATACGAAAAAATCTAGTGAGACATCTTTATCTTTATAAGTTGACTAGTCTTCTGCCCTGGCGTTGCACGGCGTATATGTATTATTTGTATTGTATTATTATTACATTTAAAAAAAATAAAAAATATACATAAAAACTAAAATAATAATAGACACATAAATAAATCTTCTAACATATTATAAAATGTTTATGAATAAAAGATGATTTTGAATAAGAGTAACTCAGTACATAATATTATAATTTATTTACGTATGAATAGTAATAAAATTAATTCTTGATAAAATAAAACAATGAAAACTACATACTATAAGTGTATGAAGATTTTCAATAATTAGTCATTGATTTGAAGAAAAACATATGAATTACAACATATAAAATTATA